>ML846476.1:35726-47222 GCA_009831015.1 Picea engelmannii
TGCAAAGCACATTCTAGTTTTCTTTGTCTTGTCTCGCAAACAGGTGCATCATCAGTGGAAGACCTTTTCTTGACTATCTCATACTTGGCTGTAATCTGTGGAAGGGAACCTATTGTCTTGGTCCATTATCCTTAGCCCTTCTTAACCCAGATTGCCTTAGGGACGTCTCCCTTGGACTAGCCCTCCTAAATAGAAAGAGCCCCCCATCGAGGTGACAGTGGGTGGGGAAGCTCCTGTTACGCCGGTTTCAAGCCCTGACTCAAGCTCTTTAGACCTTTCCTACAAACCGTGCGATAACAGGGCCGTCATTATAAGTTTGTCTTCGTCTACAGTATCTCCAATTTCTTCTAGTTGTTCTTTGAATTGGGATATTCTGGAGAAGTATTCTTGGATTGATTCTCCTTTCTACATTCTTGTATTCTTGAGCTGAGTTCTAAGATTCATCTTTCGGTTTATGTTCTTTCCTTCACATAGTCTGTTTAGGGCATCAAACATTTCTTTCGGAGTCTTCTTTGATGACACATAGGGAATCAGGTGGTCTTTGATTGAATCTGCAATGATTCTTTTGGCCCTGATTGTGTCATTTTGGTGCTTTGCTTTTTCTGCAGCATCAACGGGCTCCGACACTTCTTCTTTGATGAATCTTACTAGGTCATTCTCTTCAAGCATGAGACCAATCCTATACTTCCAGGCACGAAAGTTTTCCACACCTTCTAGCTTGTCAACAAGCTTAACGCTTGCAGACATCTTTTATTTGAAGCTGGGAAAATGTCCAAAAATGAAAATGTTCAAAATCAAATTCTGAACTTACCAGGAGGTGCGTTTGGCTGAGGCGAGTAGCCTGGTGTGCTTGGATCTGAGAAAATCCAACTTTTACCCCTCTAGACTTGATCTGTGAATTTCTAGATTGGTGCTTCTGGTTTTTTGGTACCTCTGGTACTCTGGTACTTTTGGTACTTCTGGTACTCTGGGTTTTTGGTACTTTTGGTACTTTGTGAAACTAGGGTTTCACTTTCCAGGAGATCTAGCCACTGAAAAGGTGCGTTGAAGGTGCCAAAATGATCCTTGAGGGAGGGCGCACTTTTCTAGATGGTTTTAGGGCTGAAATACCTCACCAACAGAAAGCCCTAATTTGCATGTACGGCAACAGTGACGTTTTCAACTTTTCTCTTATGAAAGATGCTCTCTTCAGCTTGGCTCTGATACCATGTTAATGTTTAAGCCATTATTATAGTTCTTTGCATTTCAATAGATAACAGCAACATAAGACAAGATCACTGAGAAATACACAGTCACAAGAGACACGGCATTTATCCCGGGAAACCCTCTAGGGGAAGAAAACCCAACAAAACTTTCTTCTTATAGATAGCCAATACAATGCCAAGAGATAACTCAAACAAGTACAAAATGTCCTCTCCCAAAGATGCGCCTCTCTCTCTCTCTCTTCTCCAACTGCAGCTCCGAAACTTGTCTCTCAATGAACAAGTGAGTGTGTGTCTAAGTGAGGCACTAGCCTCCTTATTTATACAAGACTGGCACATGTGGGAGTGTCCTTTCACTGGCGGGGCCAACTTCTTCTCCTGGGTGGTTATAACCACCTTTATTATATTCCGAGGCCTCTTTGATATATTCTGGGGCCGACTTCTCTTTCTACCTATTACAATTACATTATGACCAATCCGCAAAAGGGGATTTGTTCCTTTTACAATAGTTGACATGATCAATCCACAATGGGGATTGATCCAATGAATAATATATCAAATAATAATAAGAATACACTTTGCAGTTACATTATTTCAAGTTTCAACACTAATCAGTTGGAATCAAATAATGTGGTAAATGAAGAAATACCACCTTTCTGCAGAGCATGTGAAGAGTCTACATGTCTCGTCTTTTGCCAAATAAATGAACAAGGCTTGCCTGAAACAAGTAATTTTGTGGGATATTCAAGAAACTCTAATCATATAAACAATTTTGGCGAAACTCACACCTTATCAATGGATCATTGGATCCAAATGCAAGAAAATTGTGAGCAAGCCAATGAAGTAGTTGAAGAGTATGATAATGTTACAAAGCTTTATGGAAAGAAGCCCACAAATGAACAGATTTTGGAAATGGCCAAGCAAAAAGGAATAGTCTACCAAAGGAAAGGGAAGGATGGTCCAAACAAATCTCAACCAAACTTTCCCAAGGTAATTACTCCTCCAATTACTCATCTAACTATTGATTGAGGTAGTGTTGACCACCTATTCAACTAGGGGGTCAACTCCATGTACCATGAAGATATGCACCATCAGGTGCTACCAAGTCGGAGACTAACTGGTTCTACAAGGCAGTTTTGGCCTTCAACACATCTTTTTGTAATGGAATTTTCGCTCCCCTGCGTGGGATAATAATGTAATGGGTCTACATGGATCATAGTTAGGTCAGTCGCCTTAGGACTTCATCATTAGAGGACTCCCTTTCACTGGGTGTTTTTTTTTCCTCGGGTTATTAATTTGGCCTAACCAGCCTTATTAATTTCCCTTGAGTTATTCACTCACACAAATAATTCCTCCAAAGTGGTGAAAGGCGTTCTAATGGTTTATCCCTATGGTAGCTAGTGTCTAGGAATGTTGTAAATGACCATGTAAGACATCTCTTAATGTTTTGCGGACTTCAGTCGAGTCTAGATAGGTTTTTTTATTTATTAAAATTGCCTAAGTTGGGTAATCTTAATTAAATTTTGATGAAAAATGTAAAAAACTAGGTCCTTGGGTTTTTGATAGGGGTATTTGTGCTCAAAAGAAATGGAATGAGACCCCCTACATCATTGGACCAAGTTTCATCTCAGTTGGACAAGTTTTTCTAGGTGTTTGTCCATGAGGAGTCTTGGTCAGTCCAAAACAACAATTTAATTCCTTATATTGACATAGTCCAAATGTCAAATTTTGTAATTTAGAGTGAATTGGTTGAAGAGAGAGTGGGAGATGATGATTAAACCTTAGACTAGCCTATCCTAACCCCTTTCTCACCCTCATAACCCATTCTTACCTAGCCACCATCACTTTAAGTTGTTCCCCCTAGGGAAGTTGCGCCCCGCTCCTTGAGTGAACTATGGAAAACCAAAAATTAAAAGGTTGTGGGCCCTCTCTTCCCTAGTGCACACTCCTAGACCTTCCAACTCACCCCTTTGACTAAGCATTCACTTGCCACCTCATTCCATCTCATCAATCCACAAGCCTAACACTAAAAATGTGCCCCCCTCCTAGAGATGATCACTCTTGCTTGTGTTTTGACACTTGTAAAGGATCTAAGAGGGGTAAATTTTCCTTCCCAAGTATAAATGAAGGTCTCCCCTCCCTCATTTGGACATCTTCTCTCAGTGTATTGTTACTATACCCAAATCTCTCTCATTCTCTCTCTCTCCCATATTGCTCTCTCTTTTCTCAAGCTTGAAGCAAGTATTTTCTTAAGCTTGCTCATAATAGAAGAAACTTTGGAGGAAACCACTTGGCACTTGGAGTATTCTTGGTGTTTGGTTTTGAGCTTATTGAGGTAACTTGTATTTGTGCATTGTTTGAGTTCTTAACTTCTAGATTAGAGTAGGAGTTCCAAGCAAAGTACTTTGCTTTGATAGATCTAGAGTAGTATTGCTCTAGATCTTAGTAGTGTAGTATCCTTTCTTCTTCAAAGTATTTTGTTGATGTTTAGGGATCTACTTACCTCTTGCTTGGTCTTGTAGTTTTGTCTCATTTGCTTACAGGTTACTAGGGGTTAAGGAGGAACGACTTCAAATTTGGAAGTTGTCCATCTAAACTGATCTTATTTCCTCTTATAGTTTCGGTTTTGTTTTCCTGTTCTGATTTTTTAGTATATGGGTAGATTTATATGCTGAAGTAGATCAAAATCGACTACAAATACCGTCATATTTCATCTCATATTTCTGTTTTATCTTAACAGAAATTTTCAGCAGGGTTTTCAATCGTTTTTCTGCAATTTTCCAGCAAGTTTTACTTGCCGATTTTTGCAAATCTGTGACAGAAAACGAGGAGGAACAGTCCTCTTGGGGCCTTAAAACATCGACTACAGCCTCCTAAGTTGGGGTGCCTACTCCCCCAACACTTCTCCTCAAATCAATTTTCTGCAAGTTTTTTTTAGTTTATTTTCCTACACCTAGGAAAGAGCTTGGCTTTGCCAACCATCCTAAATCGTGAGGCTCTCTTGCTGCATTTTATTTTCTGTTATTAGTTTAGTTTCTTTCCAACCCACTTTGGCACAACAAAAGAAGGATTGTCTCCACCTTGTGCCATTGTTTGAGGTTTGCTTAACTTAATTTTGTTTACAAGCTTTCCCTTTTTTTTACTTGTTTGCCTACAACTTGGAGTGTGTTTGGCTTTGCCAACCCCAAAAATCATAAGGCTAGACTAGTTGTGGTTATTTCATTTTATGCTCAATAATGGTTTATGTTAATTAATGGAGTAATCATGTGCTAATATAGGCCCATGGAGGCATAATAAGTTTATGATGCTCATTTAGTTTTCCTTTTCTTTGCAAGCTATATTTATTTCAAGTACTTTGTTTTCTAGCTATCTCTTTACAGGTACATTCTTTTTCTTGCAATCTCATGAGCATGGTATAGCATTATGGTTTAAGGCAAACTTATGTTTTAGTTTTTGCAAGTTTCATTTCAAGTACTTCATGCTATTTCAAGTTATACACTTTTGTTAAGTAGTTCTTTTTCACTTGTAAGCATTTCCCTTTACATTCAATCACTTGACATTTAACAAGCACATCTTGCTCAACACATAACTAACTTAATACACCTTAGTCTCCTAGGCTCTAAAATTAACTAATTTCAATAGGTCACCCTCTACTGACCCAACTTTTCCATCTAAACGAGAATTGTAAGGAAGCAACGAGAGGTGCTAGATCGGGGACGATCTAGCGACGCTTGGCGTCCTTCCTGGGAGTACTTATTTTCTTGGGTTGACCTATGGAGCTAGGGTGGGGCCTTGTTTGCCTCACTTATTGAGCACCCAACAACTATTTGGTACAAGCGGGGGGAGTTTTGGGGTTGTCACTTAGTTTAGGATTCATACTCTAACTTAACAACTTAATAATCCTAATTAATCCACCACAACCTTGGGGCACTTTCATTTACATATCTTTATGGTTTATGCTTAAGTAATCTTGCAAGCACTTGTCAATTTCATTACTTTTCATGCAATTTACTTTGAGCACTTGTGGATGTTAACTAGGTGAACTAAAGTTGTGCCCTTGCCCTTGTAGGCTTCTTTTGAGCATTTAATTTTCAGTTTTAAGTTGTGTTGGTTTAATGGATTAACCCCTTGAAGTTGCACATCCTTTGGAGGCAGCTTCATTGTTTGGATTTGCGTTGTGTACTTGTATATGCTATTGAAGCAGCCCCTTAGAGTTGCGCATCTTGTGGAGGCACTCTATGTCTGGGTTTGCAGGCTTCATGTGTCGGTGTGAGTTTTTCCTTTGAGCAATCTTTATTTCCCTGCACAATCAAGTAATCAAGTTAGTGCTTGTTTCTTTTCTTGTCCATAGTTGTATAGTTGTACCTGTTGCCGTCCTAATGCACACTTGCTAACGTGAGCTAAGTCCAACTCACTTAGTGTGCCCTCGGAGACACAATGTCTAAGTTCCAAGTCCACACTGTCACCTTGACTGGAACTTCTTCCTTCTAGGCTTACTCCTAGGGAAGCCAAGGGGGGTAGTCCCTAGTTACTAAGTTAATTTTAATGTTAATGTTCTAGGAGTTAGTTTTAATTCGTTATAGGCCAAAGGGGAAAACTAGCCTAAGATGATCAAGCAGCAATGCAAAGTGCAAGTCTAATCTATATGACAGTCAGCCCTTTCCCTAAGTCAACTAAGACTAGTGCCTAAGGTTGGGCAATGGGGTCGACTAAGGTTTGAAGGTGGTTTATTACGAAAGTTTTACAAGTGAAACAAGTTTAAACTACCCCAAACCACAAGTTACACTTAATCACAAAAAAATTCTAAAAGTTACAATTGTTTACAACATACACATAGAGATACAAAGATACATAAACTAGATACAAGGATATACACTTAGATACAAAGATACACCAATGTAAGTGAAACACACAAAGGCCAAGCATGCCCCAATAGCACTTACACTATTGGACTGCCTTCACTGGCAACAATCACAAAAGCACTCAAGGATCAAAGAAAGTAATGCCTCCCCAAGTGGGATACTCAATACTTCCTTGATCCACACCACAAAAGATAATTGATCCACAAGATATTCAACAAGTAACTTAATTGCTCATGTAAACAAAAGATATAAACATGTAGTTGCAATAGATAGATAAAACAATGAAATATTCCACCAGTTATGTTTGCCTATGCATACATCTAATACCCCCCAAACATACACAAGTGATCTATGCAACTAAGTGTTTAGGAGTTTCTTAAAGATTGGTTAATTTTAATTCCCTCCCCCTAAACTAGGTGTGTGCTTCAAGCTTCCTCCTCCCTTGGCCAAATGACTGCCCAGTGCTCAAGATAGTAAGGCTAACGAGGCCTTACCCTAGCTTCCAAGGTCAGCCCTGACAGTAAGAGTTCACCCAGAAGGGATCTCCCCAACGAAATCACGAGACGGTCCCCCGCCACTTCCCCCTGGGTGTCCCTCAAACCCATTTTAGATGGTGGAGATGGATGAATGAGGCCCCTAAAATGTTACTAAGTGTTATTATGACCCGCGGGTGGGTCTTTAGGTGTGTTTGGTTGCTTTTAGACAAGTTTTAAGCCTTCAAAATTTTAGTTTTTAGTGCATGGCCGAACTGAAATGTTATGAAATTGAGTGCTTGCAATGTGTAATCAAACCACCATTAACATGTCAAAACGTGAGGAAAATATTGCACAATGTTATACCATTAACCATGAACCATTCAACAAGACTGAATATTGAAAGATGAGACGTGGGTGCTTGCAGAATGTAAAGCTGGAAACGTGAGTGTTTTAAACCATAATATGTGACGAATCAAAAGTAGAGACGTGCAAAGTGTAGAACATTCATCTCATCAACATAAAACACATGTACGTTAAGTGTATTTGCAAATGAAAGACTAAAACGTGGATGCTTAAAACATGAGTGAAAAACGTGAGCTCACAAGGTATCCATCATCCATATCATCCATCCAATACCATAAGCATGCGAAGGTAAAATATAGGACGAATTGCTAAAGTGCTTATCAAAACGAAATTGAAAACTTAACCATCCATCCACATGCGTTAGCTAAGCTTATGAAAATAAAAGTACTTGAAAATGAAGACTTAGCAAGATAATGAAGGGATATTAAACCATGTTCACGTCATATGCATAAAAGATTAGAGAATTAGCCAAATAACTCAAGAAGAGATGAACTAAGGCACTAAGATTGCATCTAAGTTATCTAACCATTCATCACGAGGACGTGAGCATATAAAATGAAATACTTAAAGCAAAAATAACTTGTAAATGATGATTACTAAAGATATTCTAACTAAATAGCATGTAAATCATCAAATGTTGATTTCCCTTTAAGCCAAGGCGATTTTGGGGATGACTCCCCCAAGGTGCCGGCAATATGAAAAACAAAATTGAATCAAAAATAAGTTTCCTTTAAGCCAAGGCGATTTTGGGGATAACTCCCCCAAGGTGCCGGCAAGTTAGATTAATATTACTAAGATATAACTGCACAGGAAAGCAGGGCATTTAGTCTTATGTCCCCGAAGATACAGGGATTAGACAGGCTCCTGGCCGACTGCTAAGGCAGAAACTATCTTGGTAATATTAATCAAAAAATAAAAAATGCTTGGAAAATAAAATCACTAATCTAGCCTGACGATTTTGGGGGGTTGGCTAGGCCAAGCACACTCCCAAGGTGTCGGCAATATATTATCTTACAAATGTATACAAGAAATCAATGGAATGATACAAAATATACAAAAATACACAAGGAAAGTTTGGAAAATCATTATCCAAAAGAAAATATGCTTTGATGCAGCCTTGAGGATGAATTTGGGCAGAGTTTCCCCTTGTTGCTGGTAAGTTTCTGCAAAAACCAGCAAGCAAAAGCTTGCTGGAAATGCTGAAAAACACAACAAAATGTTAGAGAAATTTTCTGCTTTTACATAGAAAATTTCCACATAAAAATCTGCAAGATAACGATATATTATTGACCTATCCTAGAGTGTTAGAATGTTGAAATAACGCTGAAATGTATGCAGAAATAAAATGGACAATAAGAAATGTTAGGAGTTTGAGAAAGAGTTAAGGGTAGACTCCTCTTTGAATGCTATCCCAATAACCCTTTTGAGATGACCTGCAAAACTTAGAAAAATATGTGAAACATGGAATAGATAGTGATATTAAGACAAACTTAGAGCGAAATACTTGCAAACCCTAAGCTATCCAACATACACATAAGATAACCAGAATACTCAAAGCTATCCTACCCAAGCAAAATACTTCAACTCAAGATCTACTACCAATGATCACATAAAAAACTAAATCACAATATCACCTCATATGTAGAAGAAATCAAGAATACTCACCTCATAATCCTCCAAATCTTTTCTCTATTATTCCAAAATAAGAGAGTATTGGAGAAATGCTTCTTCCAAAACTCTCAAGAGCAATGAGTTGGGTGGCTTGATGGCAAGAGCAAGAGAGTGGAATGAAATTTCAGCAGCATAACAGTAGCTCAAAGAATGGTAGAGAAAATGAGTGAGGAGGGGTCTTATTTATACCCAAAGAGGCAAAGTGAGGGCATCTTGATGAATGCCAAGTGTTAGATTTTGAGAGAGAGTGAGAATCTCTAAGAAGGGGGGCGCCCCACCTAGGGTTTTAGTCTTGGATTTATGAGGTGGAGGGCGTGGGGACCATGAGGGAGAGTTGTCATGCTAAGGGGGGCGCACTAGGGGATAGAGGAGGGCCCACATTAATGTTTGGGAGAGTGGCTAAGGTTTAGAGTGTAGAGGGGCGTGAGCTAGGAAAGGGGGGTGCAAGCCATGAGAGAGGGGCGCCACATAGGTTAAGAGATGGAGCGTGGGGCCCATGGAATAGTGAGGTGGAGGTCTAGGAAGGGCGCACCTCTCATGAGAGGGGCCCACACAAAGATTTAAGTGAAAACATTAAGGTTTTGGGTAAGGGGGGTCGTTTTTCCCCTTAGGGCATGGGTAAAAAGGGTGATAATGTAAGTTAAGTGTGTAGATTAAGGTTTTAAGTGGTTAGGATGGGTTTGGGTAGGTTAGGAGGGTCTAACTTGTTCATTGCCACCTTACCACTAACTCACTAACTCAAAATTACAAAGATTTTGACATTTTACTAATGTCACTTTAGCAATTAAAATTGTTGTTTTGACTGACTCTGACTCTGAGTGGACAAACACCTAGCAAAACTTGTCCGACTGAGCTGAAACTTGGTCTATGGGTGTAGGGGGTGCTATTCCATTTCTTTTGAGCACAAATACCCCTATCAAAATCCCCAAGACCAAGTTTTTACAACATTAGCTCAAAAAATAATTAATTAATTAAATTATTAAAAATTTAATTAATTAAAAAAAACCTATCTAGACTCGACGAAATTCCGCAAAACTTTCTACACTGTCTAGCATGGTCATTTACAACATTCCTAAACAAAGGTTACCAAAGGACGAGACCATTAAGACGTCGTTCACCACTTTGGAGGAAATTATTGCATGTGTGGAGGGAAAAACTCAAGGGAAGTCAGCCAGGCCCGAGAGCCCGGTTAACAACCTGAGGATAAAAAACCCTCGGTGAAAGGAACTCCCTTAATGGAAACATCCCAAGGTACCTGACCTAACTATGATCCATGCAGACTTATTACATTATTAACCCACGCAGGGGTGCGGAAATTTCGTTTACAAAATTTTTGTGATGTGACCTCAGATGCCCAAGTAGAACCAATATTGTCTTCAACATAGATGAATACTTCATGGCACATGAGTTGACCCCTAGCTGAATAGGCGGTCAACAGTACCTTTGTTGTATCTTTAGCATTTTTAGATTTGTAGATAATTGTTTATCTCATTTAGTTGTATCTAGTTCTAATTGTAAATCTTGTGAAGTCATTCTTTTGTAAGCTTCTTGTTGTAACTCTTTCTAAAATCTAAACTCCTTACACTTTAGTTGACCCCTTGCCCAACCTTAGGCACTAGTCTTTAGTTGTCTTAGGAAAAGGGTTGGCCTTTGCATTGTTTGCCTCTCATATAGGCTAGATTCCCCCAAACCATTAACTAATTAAAATCAACTCCTAGAATTTAACTTTTAAACTTCATCTAGTAACTAGAGTCTACCCCCTTGGCTTCCCTAGGAGTAAGCCTAGATGGAAGAGGTTCAAGTCGAGGTGACAGTGGACTTTCAACCAAGGCATTGTGCCTCCAAGGACACACTAAGTGAGTTGGACTTAGTTCATGTTTGCAAGTGTGTATAAGGACGGCAACAACTAGTTGTATTTAAATGCAAAAGTTTTGGTTCTAGTGTCAGATCTCCTCAAGATTCCTTCACAAAAGGAAAAAACTTCTCAAAGCAATAAATGTTCCAAATGACAAAATTATTGTCAAAAATCAAGAAAAGGAGAAAGAGCACCCTAAAGATCCTCCGGTTGTTTTGACTAGCAGAGATAGAACCAAAGAAGAAAATCCTCCCTTTTTTGTTTCCTTGGAAATAAATGATCAATGGTTGCATAATTGTATGTATGATTCTGGTGCTTCTTCAAATATTATTACCAAAGGAATCATGTAAAGGTTAGGTCTTAAGGTTACAAGGCCTTACCACAATGTGTGTTCTATGGACTCTAGGGAGATTGAAACCCATGGAATCATCATAGATTTTCCAGTCAAATTATCCTTCTGCCCAAAGTTTGCCTTTAAGATGGATGTGCTTGTAATTGATGTGTCGGATGCTTGGGGAATGCTTCTTTCTAGAAAATGGGGGGTCAACATGGGAGGTTGCCTAAATATGGATCTAACCTTTTCAACTATCCCTTACCCTCCTCCATCAACTGACCATTCCAGACTCTTTAGAGAAATAGAAAGAAAGTACCACATTGAGGATCCCAAAGAACCTATGAATGAATGCATCTGCTATATGGATGACATGGGTAATTTTTCAATATGTTCAAACTTCCTAGCTCCAGCTGAAGAAAAAATTAAAGATAAAAAAATTAGTAATAAAGCTTGGAAGATGAACTTTGATGGTGCACATTCAAGGTCAGGAAAAGGGGCGAGGATTGTTTTAAAGTCTCCAACAAGAAAATCATACAATTTTGCTTTCAGATTAGAGTTTGATGCAACCAACAATGTTGTTGAGTATGAGGCATGTTATCCCCGATATCTAGGGATAACTAGGAGATCATGTCTCGAGGCCCACATGGTCCTAGACATGGAGTACCGAGAGCAGGAGCGACCTGAGCATGGTCCTGGAGGACCCATCTTCTTCTTCTCAGACATTTTGTCCTGA
>ML846477.1:14397-42341 GCA_009831015.1 Picea engelmannii
AGAAAATAGGGGGTTCGAGCCTCCTTCTAGTTGCAACTGGAAAACAAATGAAGTTGGTGCTTCCAATGAATGTAATTCTTTAAGACATATAAGAAAAAGTATTATGTGGTTTTCTCCCGATTTGGGTTTCCACGTAAAACACTGATATACTATGTATGTGTATGTTTGTTCATTTGTTCATTGCTTATTTACTCTGTAGTTATTGGATGATAATGCTTCATTGATATAAAACTTGGATTATATGGTTAAAAAGGATTAAATTTCTCTATTACTGATTCACTCTCCCTCTCAGTAATCCAACAGATTGGATCAATGACCATTGGGTGATCGAGATCATACAGTCGCACCAAGTTTAGCGTCGGACAGAGGTATGAAATCGTAAGGCTGAACCTATTCATTAGTACTAGGAGGGATGCGTGGCATAGGATCAAAATTTCGCTGACTCGCAGAATGGAGCCATCAAAGGGAAGAGTCACGAGGACTCGCGAAACATGAAGTCACGAAATAGTTTGGGCCGTCCATTTCAGAGGGATGCGTGTCATCCGATCTGAGGGATCACGATTTCTCGACCTGGATGGTTTGAGCATGGAGCACAACGTGAAATCGCGAAATGCAAAATTGCGATGCTCCTGAGAGTTATGCCCACGATCACAACCTAGGGTCATATGGAAAGTGGGGACTAAGAGAGGTAAGCGCCTGAATAAGAGACGGGCAATCAAAGTCATTCGAGGAGATGATCGTGGTTGTCAGGTTCGAGGAAAATATGACCATTGATCTAGATGGGCCATTTCGTGGGAACAAGCATCAATATATTTGAATCAAGGGGAGTGAAAGCTCCTGAAATGCGAAATCTTGAGATTTCATGTGGATAAGCACAAGGTCACGTCCCACGGTCGCATGGGGCAAAGGAAAAGGAGCTGCGCAAAATATCAAAGCACCCGAGTTGGTCACAAAGAAGGATCTGCGTGGCCTTGAGGCACCAAAATTGACTCGAAGGAGTTATGAGCTAGCATGGAGCATTCATGGGTGTCAGGCCTTGTCCTGATCCTAATAAAAGTAGTTAATAAAAATGGGGAAGGTGGTTGAAACCTCGTCTCACCCCATAAATGGAAAGCATGGTAGAGCTGGTCATGGAGGCAGACTATCAGCTGGAAGTTCCCCTGTTAATGATTTCTCCTGCAAAGCCCATACTAATATGAGATCGTGTCTGACATAAGAATGAAAGTGTAGACTGGCAAAAGAATATGCAGATGCAGAGCTTTGATTGTAGTGGCCAAGTCACATTCCTGGTGATGGAAAGCTTGTTTTGAGTATAAATACTCAGTTTTGATATTTTGTTATTGTCGATGGTTGAGATAAGCTCCTGCATTGTAAAGTTTTAATGAAGCCTCTAGTTCTCTGGTTATGAGTTGTCTTTTGAGACTTCTTGTTTAATGAAAATTAGCTTTCCTATCATCTCTTTTGCTTCTGATATTGAAGACTCATGCATGGGTAATCCAGTCGAGTTGTTGTGACTGTATTGTAATGTATGTTTGATTGCAATATTGTTATGACATTTTCAGTTTCCTAAAGTTTTGCATTCAAGAATATCTTGTATTTGTAGCTTTTCCTCCTTAGGCTGTTGGAAGACCCGATGTCCATAGCATACCTCTACATTTCCTCACCCATTCTTTCCCCTACTCACCCTTTACTACAACTTACTGACTGAAGTTAGATCAAGACCTCATCTGCTTATGCATGCTAGCCCATTTTTTCTGAGTTAAAGCATTATAATCCTGAGATTGCGTCCATTAGACCACCATTAAATTTATTCATTGTGACATAAAAATGATGGGTACTGGGCTTAACTCTGCTGCAATCCAGAGGTGACTTCTAGTTCTAACATAGGGAAACTAGACTGGCGTATACTGTAAGTGACCCTCAAAACCCCAATAACTACCCTGTTTATGTTGTTGATCAAGATTTAGGCAATTGTATATTATCCATAGATGACGATTTTGAAGAATGTATAGAAGAAGAAAATAAAAAAACAAAAATTTCAAAGAAAAATTTAAATGTTAGAGAAGGGATGTGGAAAATGTTCTTCGATGGTGCTTCATCCTGTGAAGGAGGAGGAGATGGATTTTTATTTGTGGCACCAGGTGATGAGTATGTTATTCCTTTATCTTATAGATTACAATGGGAGGTCGATTATACCAATAATGTCTGTGAATATGAAGCTTTAGTCTTAGGATTAGAAGCTGGAAGAAAATTAAAAATCTAACAACTGATAGTTTATGGTGATGCAGAGCTCATTGTAAAACAAATAAAACAACAGTATCAAGCTAAGCATCCAAGATTGAGGTCATATAGAAATTGTTCCTGGGATCTTATAGAGAATTTATTCTCATCCTTTAATATTCACTGTATTCCTAGAATGCAAAATCAACAAGCTGATTCTTTAGCCAAAGCTGTTGCGACTTTCATACCACCTATGGTTTTGAAGCTAAAATATCATATTGAGATGAGACATAGACCTTCAATTCCAAACATTGTTAAACACTGGCATGTGTTTGAAGATGATGAACAAATAAAATAGTTCCTGGAAATGGTTGATGAGTTTTCTGAAACCCACATAGATCAAGAAAATCAAAACGATCCTGCTTGGATTATGCAGGAAGGAGAAAACCCAGAGAAGTTCCAAGATAAAATCGCAAATTACCGCATGCTCTTACTTAAACAAAATCAAATTCCCAGAGGCCTGATCCCTTTAGAAAGGTTTTTCAACTAGGATGATATACCTTTAAAGTCTACCTTGCGACCTCAACCCAAAGAAGTTGAAGATTGTAACGTAGGGCTAATGAAAATCCCAAAATGGTCAAAATATCAAAATATCTTCCGACACAAGTAAAGAGTAAATACACTGAGTTACTTAGACAATATAAATATGTTTTTTCATGGTTTTATGATGATCTAAAAACTTATGATACTTATGTTATTGAACACAACATTCCCTTAAAACATGGTATTAAACCTTCGAAGCAGAAACTTAGACAGATAAACCTAATTCTTCTTTCGGTAATGGAAAAGGAGGTTAGAAAACTCCTTGATAAAAAAATCAGCGTTCCCCTCAGATACTCTGAATGGCTAGCCAATTTTGTCTCTGTTATAAAGAAGAATGGTGAAAAAAGACTCTGTGTTGATTTTAGGAACTTAAATCAGTCTTCTCTTAAAGATAACTACCCGCTCCCAAAAATGGACCATGTTTTAGAGAAGGTAGTAGGGGCTAACATAATTTCTATGATTGATGGTTTCTCAGAATATAATCAGATCATTTTTCATGAAGATGATAGAGAAAAGACTGCATTTACTACTCCATGGGGAACCTTTATGTATGATAAAATTCCTTTTGGTTTAATGAATGTAAGAGAAACTTTCCAGAGAGCAATGGATATCGCGTTCGTCGGTGAGTGAGACAAGTTTGTTTTTATAGATTTATACGATTTGATAGTTTTTTCCAATTCCAATGCAGAACATTTGATGCACCTCAAACATAATTTTGAAAAATGCAGAAAATTTGATTTGTCTCTTAACCCCAAAAAATCACACTTTTCTATGAAAGAAGGTAAAATTTTATGTCATATAGTTTCAAAATATGGAATCAAGGTTGATCCTAAACAAGTTGAGGCTATTGACCTAATTAATATTCCTATAAATAGAAAGAAGATTCAATATTTTTTAGGTAAGATCAATTTTTTGAGGAGATTTATTCCTATCTTTGTTGAAATAATCAAATTGATTACAGATATGCTAAAAAAGGACAACGAAGTGAAATGGACTGCAGAAGCTAAAGCGTCTTTCGAGCGTGTTAATAAATCTATAGGATAAGCACCAGTATTGGTAAGTTTGGAATATACAAAATAGTTCTTAATATTCTCTTTCTCTTTTGAACATACCATTGTAGCAGTGCTCCTTCAAAAGAACGAAGAAGGATTCGAACAACCAATAGCCTTTTTCAGAAAAAGCCTCAGAGATGCAGAGCTAAGGTATGATATTCTTGGAAAACAAGCTTATGCAATGGTAAAGGCTCTCAAATCTTTCAGAACCTATGTCTTTTACTTCAAAATAATTGCTTATGTACCAATGAATGCAATTAAAGATATCTTGGTCCAGCTAGACAGTGATGGAAGAAGAGTTAGATGGTTGGATACAATTCAAAAGTTTGATCTAGAAGTGAAACCAACCAAGCTAGTGAAAGGTAAAGGTATGGCAAGGCTATTGGCTGAATCAAATTTTAGAGCACTAGGAATAAATAACTTTGAATCACATGATTTTCTTCTAGATATAGAGGAAATATATGATCAAGCACCTATAATTTAGATTGAAGATAAGTTTTCTTCCTCTTCCTCTTACCATGACATTGTTACATACCTCCTTACTTTTTGATGCCTAAATGACATGATTCCTTCTAAAGAAATAACTTTAAAACTACAGGCAATTAAGTATTTCATTGTTGATGGCAAACTGTACTGGAAACACCCTCTGGGTTTCTTGTTATGTTGCCTAACAGAATCTGAAACAGAAGGTGTCATTGATGAATTTCATGAAGGAGTATGCAGTGGACATCATGCTTGGAGAGAAACAAATAACAAGATTTTAAGGGCAAGATATTATTGGCCAAAGTTATTTATTGATGTAAATGCAAAGGTCAGAGCTTACAATTCATTCCGACTATTCGTTGGTAAGAAAATCTCTCCGCCTTACCTTTAATTCCAGTAAAATATGAAGCTCCTTTCCAATAATGGGGCCTAGACTTCATTGGAGAAATTCATCCACAATCAAGTTCTCAACATAGATGGATTCTAACCACTATTGATTACTTTACGAAATGGGTTGAATCCATTCCAACTTGGAATGCTATAGATTCGGCAGTAATAAAATTTTTGGAAGAAAACATCCTAGCAAGGTTTGGTTGTCCTAGAAAAATTGTCACTGATAATTCCCAGGATTTTAAATCTATGGAAATGATCAATTTTTGTCAGAAATACAATATTGTTTTAGGTCATTCTACAACTTATTACCCTCAGGGAAATGGGTTGGCTGAATCATCTAATAAGAGTTTGATGACTATAATTAAGAAAGTTTTGACAAAAAATAAAAAAGCTTGGCATATTCACTTAAAGTACGCCTTATGGGAAAACTAAATTGGCACCAAGAAATCTATAAGTATGTCTCATTTCCAATTGTTTTATGGTACCAATGTTATCCTTCCTATTAATATTTCTCTTCATGTGATGAAACTCTGGTAGGATGCAAACGAAGAGCCAAATAACATTACGAGAAGAATGAATCAAATCATCGAAGTTCAGAAGAATAGAGTGGAAGTGAATGATAAGATTCAAAAGTACCAAGATAATATGAAATCCCTTTTCGATAAAAAAATCCAAAGACAGGGAGTTCCTTCCTGGTGATTTAGTGTTAAATGGGAAGCTACAAGGGAAGATGCAGGGAAACATGGAAAATTTGACCATATCTGGTTTGGACCATTCAAAATTGCAGCTGCTGAAAGAAAAAACTCATTCTCACTGGAAAATCTTGATGGAGAAATTCTTGACACTCCTACCAATGGGCGTTATTTAAAATGTTTCATGCAGTAGTTACATTTTAGATTTCCATTGTATATATCGGATTGGATTGACATTGGTGTTTTGATTTTCATTAATTGTTCTTTTCTTTTTGTAAATTACCCGAGTCATTTGATCATTTGTTGTAAATATTTTCAATAAATTTATGATCACTTTATATCATTGAAACCAAATATAAAAACATTTGTATCACATATCACCTCTATTCTATAGGATTTTATGACAATTTTCATTTTATTCCTCTTGCAGAATAAATCTTGTTGAACAGGAGATGAGGCTGAATAAAAATTCGACACTCGTTTTTCAAACATTTGATTTCTCTAAAAACAGGTGATAAATTAACAATCCGCCTTGCTGAGATTTTAAAGGGAAGATAAGGTATGAGTCCCTGCTCTTCCTATAGTTCAAATAAAATTTTAAGAAAAACCTTTATTGAATGTGAAGGAGGTTTTTCTCATGATAATTCTATCACTTGACCTATAAATTAGAGAGGTATAAAATTATAACTTGAAGTGGCAATTCTAAAGCCATCTCTTAAATACAAATAAAAACGATAATAAATAAACTCGAAAGAAGTATGAACTAAAGACACAAACTCATATGGGATTAGAATATTTTGTTTCAGATCCTCTGAATCTTTGATTTGGTTACTTTTTACCTATCCCTAGATTTTTATTCATTACATATTTTCTTTCTCCCCCTTTTTTTAGTCTACATAGAAAGAAAGAAACTTACCTTGACTCTGAAAACTTAAAAACATATTTTCAAAACAAGATTAGGAGAAAATATTTATTTTCCTTTGATTTTAATTGAAAAAGTATGTCCAGGCCAATCCTGATAATTTTATCTCTTCTATCGGACCCTAAATTGACTAATTCACTCAAGGTTGATCCCTGAAAGATTAATATTCCCATGAAATTTTTCCTATAGGCGAAGGTGTATTGAAAATTGGAAGAAAGTTAGTTTCAGTGTATTCTCAAAATTGTGACAGACCTTCTTTTCAAAAGTTTTAAACATATATCATCCCTTGTATGTTACATATAGATTGATTGCCCCCACTTCAAAATATTAAAATACAAGATAGATGGTGAAAGGGAATTCATAATTTGATTGCCCACATATTGTCCAAAAGAGATGATGAAAGGAAATTCATATATTGATTTCCCTCATCTCAAAAAAATACAAAAGTGTTAATTGAAGTGGTGAAAGAAAATTCAATGGGAGAAGTAGATAACTTCACCGTGGTACTGAACAAGCTCGCTAGCAGTGAAGAAATATCTATTATATCTATAAGGATTTCATACATATCCATATATCATACTTTGTCATCTAGTTTTAGGAAAAGGAAATTTTAAATATCCTAGCTCGAGATCAGTCATTAAGTATGTTTTGAAGGTTTTTTGAGATTTGGTTAAGTTCGTTTTTCTATGTATGATTACTTCTTAAATAAAACTGGAACATGTTTTTCAAAAAGAAATAATGACTCCATTTACCCAATAAAGGCACTTGGTCTATTTTTCTTTCGCACCTCACAGGTAGCCACAATCCCCATATGGAGCCTATGTTAGAACACGCATAATTTTGAGCTTTTGAGCTTTATATATTTTACCTCTTAAAAATAAATTTTACCCAAAAAAGAAAATAACCTAGAAAGAAGCCTTTTAAAATTAAAATAAATCCATTGGTTGTTAATCAATAAGGCACTTACGATATCTATTGTCGATGAGTAACTCTAAATTGATCAAACGGTCCTAATGACCTCCAAAGTTTTGAAGCCACCTAAGTTTTAAAAAGAAAGTATCCAACGGTCGTTTCGTACTCCGCACTTCGAATGATCCAACAACTCTAAACAAAAAAAACCCAAAAATTCCGAAGTCCCGAAGATAGTCACTTGCAATAATTCATAAAGGACTTATGGACACATCATAGGACACGTGTCCTTTAAAAATATTTTCTTGGGTTGACATGTGGCACTTATCTTTTACATTTACGTCGAATGATTTTCATGTTTTCAAGTGACACATGGCACCTCTCTTTTCTTGACACATCATCAGAATGACGTCATCCCTCCCACGTCACTCTGAGAGATTTCTCTTCGAGAGATTTTGATTTCACAATCCATGGTTTATCAAAGCGTCAAAGTAAAGTGATTACAAAAAGTAAAAACGATTTTCAAGGAATTAATAAAAAGGTTAACGTCTTTAATTAGTCATTATTGAGTGTTAATTAATCACTTCGTAGTTTCAAACTCTAGAAAATTTGCCTTGCTCCGTATTCAAAGATTCTGAATGCCGAACTTCTGAAATACTTAAAGTTGATACAACATTTTAAACATGATTAACTAAGACATAAAAGTGATTACTCAGAGATTAACTCCTCTGCGAATTCAGACTTTGGGAGATTTCCACCCTTTCACATCCAAAAATTTCGAACATGAACCATAGAAGTATTAATGACATTTATGATTGATTAAGGTTAATGATTTAAAATAAATATTGTGAATTTCCAGGTGATGGATTCCATTAAGTTTAATAAATTCTTTGTCAGTAGAGCTATACAAAGATCGATAGACTTTTTGAATAAAGAAATTCAAATTTCAAAATCATTTTTTCCATTTGCAGTTAGTAGTTTTCTATTTAGTGGAGAGATTACAGACTTCTCTTGTCACAGGTAGACTAATTATGTTTCCTCAAGAATTATGGCACCATGAAAAGATGCAAAGAATCTTGATGCATCGGGTGATGATTCAAATCCAAATGAAGATGTTCTATCATACACAAATCCGCGAGTTGTGGATGCCATTAAAACTTGGAAGAAGGTTTTTGATGTTTTGGAGAATGAGATCATCAACTGTCCAGATGACTCTGTCGAAGAAGACGACGATTCCTTTACATCTAATCTTAGACATGTAGCACAGTCGAAACTGCATAAGATCGTTTCACGACCAAGAATCATACCCTACAATGATATGATAAATTGGGTGGCCTCTGGCTCGACTATCCCCACCACCTAGTCATCAAATGTACATTTTGTGCACTCGAAGACTCATAAGGGTTATCAACAACCTAGAGATAAGAAAGGCAAGGGAAAGAAAGGTGGTGGGGGAAAAAATAAAAAATAAGATAAGAATGTTGAGAGGGAAAAATATGAGAAAAAGAAGGTGAAGTTCCCTTTTAAAATTTGTGGGGATGATCACCTTACACATCAGTGCCTACAAATGGAAGAATCCCAATGCCTTGTGAAGTTAAAAAAACAACAATAACAACCCATTGTGTTGAACAACCCTTTTCCACAAGGGAAGAACTTGCAGGGTGGTTCTTCCAACCTTAACCAACAAGGGGGAACATCAAGTGCACCCTAGAAAGATGAATATAAAGGAGTCGTGAATATGCTTAGTCATAAAAATCTAGAGAAAATTGACTTGTCGACTACAAATTGTGATTATAATAATTTGTAGTAGACAGACAAAGGAAAAAAGGATTCAGAAGACCAGGAACCTCTACAGATAGAGAAACCTAATAAAGAGACAATGTCATGCATACATAAGGGTGTATATAAACAGATAATGCAAAACCCTAATGCAAGAGCTTCCCCAAACTACTCTATCTTCAAAGGCTTGGCTCAAACACCATGTGAAATGTTTTCTTTGGAAGTACTCCAAATTTTTTCCATGCATCACGCCGCGTTGTTGTATGAAATAGGAGCTACTGATTCTTCTAGTCATATCATGTTGAAGTTAAATTCCATTGATGTCAAGCCTCGTCTTCCATATCATGTGGCCTTCCAATTAAATTTCGTTTGTAATAATCATCTGATCAAGAGGACCATCATTGAAAAATGGGATTCGACGTGTGTAATGTCCTTGTATTGTTGAAAAGCTATTGGTTTTCCAGAGCTTACCCCTTCCCTGACTCTCTTGATGACTTTCTATGGATGATCGTTTTGACCCCATGGTCTTATTTCTTCTTGTCCAGCCAAGTTAGGAGGAAATTCCATCTATGTAGAGGTTGAAGTAGTTGATGCAATGCTCGACTATAATTTTTTACTTGGGAGGAGTTCGTATTACACCATGACAAATTTCGTCTCGTCGATGTTTCAGATTATATACTTTCCCCATGAGGGAAGGATAGTAACCATCAACCATGTGGCTTCCAACCTTTCCGAGAATAAAACCAATCTAAGATCCACAGTTTTGTGGATCGAAAACTCTCAGACGACAACTGAGAGTATCACTTGTGGGATGTATCCTTCTCTCATGGGATATTTTGATTTTTCTTTATCGATTTTGTATCTTTGGGCCACCCAGGTCAACTATCAAGTGTCTAGTCCACCGAATTCCATTTTGAGATTCTCTTCGTTTAGAAAATAATATCTATATCATCCATGGGTACTACCCTCATCATGTGATGTGAGTAAAGACCATGTTTACACCGGGATGGTTGAACCTCTATCTGCAGATGAGTTCACTTACCAAGGTATTCAACATGCCATTGTAGACCCATATCAAACTCCTTCAATGACAAAGGAGGATGATATTTTTCCAGATCCTATTTGGGCTCAAAATTATTCAAATTCCTAGGACTATATTGACACTGTCTTGTGCTCAGATGAAGCTATCATTGATGCAATGAATGGATCCAAAATATCGTGGGAGGATATGCATCACATATCGTATTTCCTCCCTGAGATCATTTGTATGGAAATTGGAGAATTTAAGTCAGTTGTGAGTAGGAGTGTCGATCGAATGGTGAACCACTTGCCTAGGCACAATGTCTACACTGAGGGGAACATGGAAAATATATCATAAACCATCCTGATTAACATTTATAAGAACCCCGACATCATTGAAAACGTCTTCATTGGAGTGGAGTTCTCTCAAGATGAGATTTATCAATATATGGCGCTCTTTAAATAATTTAGAGATGTGTTTTATTGGTCATACGAGGATATGCCTAGAAAAGATCCTTGGATGTTTCAACTTGAGATTCAAACTTATGAGAATGCCAAAATGGCTCGAAGAAAGTTTCAAACAGTAAATCCTAGGAAGGAAAAAAAATTCAAATATTAGGTAGAGAAGTTGCTCAATGTTGACTTCATCTATCCAATTCCTTTGATGGAATGGGTTTCCAACCCAGTTCTAGTTGATATGAAGCAAGGCATGATTCATGTATGTATGGACTTCTGGGGCTTGAGAAAAGCTTGTCCGAAAGACAACTTCCCAACACCATTTATCGATCATATTTTAGATGAGTGCACGAGAAGTGAAATATTTTTATTTATGGATGGTTTTTTAGGTTATAACCAAATTGAGATCTGACTGGAAGACCAACACAAGGAAAATTTCATCTGTCCTTGGGGAACTTTGGATTATAAGAAGATGCATTTTTTCCTTAAAAACATTGGTGCCACGTTTCAGTAGGCCATGATTTTTTATTTCCATGATTTGAAGCACATAGTGGAGGCCTATTTGGATGATCTTACGACTCATTCACTAAAAAGAGCTCAACATCTTTTGCACCGATGCCTTTTATTCGAAAGGTTCCATCACTACCGAGTTCGATTGAATTTCCATAAGTGCATATTTTTTTTGACTTATGGACGTCTATTGGGATTCATTTCTTCAACAAAAGAGATCATGGTTGACCCCTTAAAGGTTGAGGAAATCACTCAGTTTCCTCCCCTGCGTAAAATACAACAAATTCAAATCCTACAAGGAAAGGAAAATTTCCTTTGAATGAAGCAACACAATGCTCTTTCGACACATTAAAGAAAGCTTTGGTTTCAACTCCTTTGTTGAGTCCCTCTGATTATAATCAATATTTTTTTTATATTTGGAGGTAGTTGAATCTTCGATTGGCATGGTCCTAGTCCAGGAAGATTATGATATCCAAGAGAACATCATCTACTACTTGCATCACGCTTTGTGTTGGACATACTGTCATTGATGTATTTTCATTGATGTCAACATTCGATGATGCACATGAATCTCATAAGGGAAAACACAATGAAAAAACGTGATCGGGATCGAAATCCCCATAGGACAAACTAGGACTGTTGGATACACAAGCACCATATGAAGGACAAGGATTTATTGTGGAGCACGAAGGGAGAATTAAACTACACACTATTTCCAATACCTCAATTAGTCTAGATCATCATATCTCATTGACTCAAAGATCGATGACTATTGTTGATCCACCAACAATTGCACAACTTCAAATTGTGGAGTTTGGGTGACAGACGAAACCACATGCAAGTTACGTTTGTGAAATACACACCGGCCGTCGATGGTCACCCACCAATATATCTATGGTTATCATCAATTTCACTACCAAGGCTGAAGCCTTAGAGTCACGAACTCCCGTCAACCATCGGATCTGGAAAACCCCTCGATCGTTGATCTATTCGGAGTGCGCCAAGGTAGCAGTGGTCAACTTCAGTGCTGACCACTTTGGGAGAAAAGGGTTGAGAACAAGTAATATCACCCAAAGGCCGAAGTCTCGAAGTAAATGAGGACCTTCCGATCTTAAGAACACTGTGAGAGATATCAGGACTGTTAGATCATATTTAGTGGAAGGATAGATTAAGCCACAAATGTCCCAAAATAGACACAAGCCATCTGATATGAGGAAACACTTCGAGAGATATCCTTACCGTTGGATCAAGTAAAGTAGAAGGATAGGACAAGCAAGGCCAAAGGATTGAGATCCCGAATAGCCAAATTCCCGACAACTCTTGGATCGTGCTAAGCCTTTTCGGGTTAAAGAATGACCATTGGATGAAGTCAAGTTACTAGAGGTTTACACTTCAGGGAATCTAAATTTGGGACAATTGGGAAATGGAGAAATCAAATTACTCAAAGTCCCGAAGTGGACATGAGTCATCTGATCAGAGGAAAACTTTGGGAAGTAACTTGACCATTAGATCAAGGAGAAGAACATGTGCCAATGAAGAGATCTACGTCAGCAAGGACACATGGCGTAATCAGGTGATGACAATTTTCAAGGTGTTATAGGTACTTTAGGCATATGTAAACCATGAATCTAAGTGACATGTGGCGACCACTCAGTCAGTGCCATGTCAATAACTGACGTCAACAACTTATTTCACTCCGGGAGTTTCACCACTAGCAAACACCCGAA
The DNA here is from genome assembly GCA_009831015.1 of Picea engelmannii. NCBI lineage: Eukaryota > Viridiplantae > Streptophyta > Pinopsida > Pinales > Pinaceae > Picea > Picea engelmannii. The sequence goes on from ML846477.1 coordinate 27,164, forward strand.
GTCTCGGATGTCGAAGTCCCGAAGTGGACATGAGTCATATGATTTGTAGAACACTTTGGGAGATTTCTCGACCGTTGATCAAGTATAGTGGAAGGATAGCATAAGTGGAAGTGTCAATAGACAACAAAAAGTATCCATTGTTTTATGATGTATTCGACAGGTGATCACTTTAGAGGAAATTGGAGCAGCGATTATCCGATCCCCCGAAGCCCCAAAATCTCGAAATAAACATGAACCGTTCACTCACTTGTAGATTAAGTCATGATCGTCGATTTTTTTGAAACCTATGGACAATACAGGATCATCCGACTAATGGAAGAATGAATGTTGACCATCTAATCTGTTTCGGTGGAATCGAATTCCAGAGATTTGAAAGGTTGAAAAGACTCGTCGTCTCGAAGGACGAATTATCGAAGAACACAGTCCCAACATTGGACATATGGGGGATAAAAGGAAAAGGGAGAAAGAATATATAGTGATTAAATTAATAAGATTATGGTTCTGCGCTTGTGGTCACATGTAAATGGGTTGAAGGAAGAGCCTCTACAGAACTCGATTTCTGTAATATTTGCAAAGATATGGAATCAATTTAAAAAGAAATCGATCCATACCTGTGATCGATTTATGAAAAATAGGTCATATGGTTGTTAAAATGATGTGTGGTTATGAAAAGTCATGTTAATGACTGTTTTACTTAAAACAAGGGTTATGTAATATTAAATGAACAAACATTTTGTTTATGAAGAGTTGTGTTGAAAAGTATAAAGGCTTATAAATATGCTGAGATGTGAATTAGAAAGTGCATTTGTTGATGTCTTATTGAAGATCAAGAACAAAAGGCGATAGAGAAACAGTTATGCAATCCAGTGTTTAATATAGAAGACCATTATTGGACTACATAGCCTATTTCCAGATTGATGAACATAGGGTGGAAGGGAGGTGCAAGGGAAGGTTGGAGCCTGTAGGGGAGTAGGTGCTTCGTTGTCAGTTGTAGCTGACTAAATAGGGGGATGTAACCTCCTACCAGTTGGAGCTGGTGAACAAGGGTGTGGTTGGATCTTGATGAGTGGGTGTTGATCTAAAGAGGAAGAACATCTTCCTTCTATTGTAACTTGTAAAACAAAATTTTGTAGTTAATAGAAAAGTGTTTGTGGTTTTCCCAATTGGGTTCCACGATAAAATATTGTGTTCAAATTTTGTTTTCATTAACAAAAGTAAAAATATGATCAAATTATTTTGTCACTGATTCAACCCCCCCCTCTCAGTGACAGGATATGATCCTTCAATAGGTATCAGAGTAGGTCTCTTCACTAAAATTTTAAATCACTTGAAGAGAAATATACATCATAATGGATCAGTAGTTGAGGATGTCATTAAAATTCCCCCTATTTTATGGTGAAGACTATGTCTTCTAGAGTGTTAGAATGAAAATCTATCTGATGTCCATTGGATTGGAAGTATGGACATTAGTTGAAAAAGGATATGATGTTCCAAAAGTCACTCCCATAGAAGMAGAAGACAAGAAGAAATTTTGGGAACATGCAAGGCTTTAAATACACTACAAGGTGGAYTGAGTAAGAATATCCTTGCTAAAGTACTAAAATATAAGAATGCAAAACAACTCTRGAATAAATTGRAAACTATATATGCAGAAGATTCCAAGGTAAAGAGGGCCAAACTTTTGACTCTCAAAGTACAATATGAAAGTCTAAAAATGAAGGATGAAGAAAATATCTTAAAGTACTTCGAAATAGTTGATAATATTGTTAATGAAATYAGAGGTTTGGGAGTATAAGTGTGAGACAATGAGTTAGTTGAAAAGATACTAAGAACACTACCTATGCTATATAATCCTAAAGTGTCCACTCTTGAAGATCGAGAGAAACTAGATGAATTCACCATGGATGAATTGTATAGAATCCTCATAGCCTATGAGTTAAGATTAGGTCATGAGAAAATCCCAAAAGGAGAGGAAACCTTCAAGGTTCTCAAGAAAACAAAAAATCAGAAGCAAAAACCTCAATCCATCCATCATGAAGAATCTGATGTAGAAGAAGCCACTTTTATTAAAAAACTTCAGAAAGGATCAGGGAGGTACAAAGGCAAACTGCCTTTCAAATGTTTTAATTGTGAAAAAATTGGCCACTTTGCAGCCAAGTGTCCTTATCCCAAGGAAGACCCTGAATATGAAGAATACACAAATAAACAATACAATAAGAAGGGAAAACCCCACTATAAGAAAAAGTATTACAAAGGGAAAAATATTTTTTACTCAAAAGAAGAAAACAACAGTTCATCAAAATCTAGTGACAGTGATGATGATGAAGTCCTTTTTTATAGGTATTGAATAGTCTAATGAGATATAAGAAATTTAGCATGAGGAAAATTTAGAATATGAAGCAGAGTTTAATATAGAAGAATAACTTCTCAGTGCCTTGGATGAATTAAGAAGATACAAAAACATATATAGACAGCTGAAAAGTTTTGTAGTTGAACAAAAAGAAAAACATGAACAAATAGAAAAAGAGATGAAGAAAATCACGAGCAACCTGAAAAACCAAATCCTAGAAGCAAATAGGATGGAAGAAAGTCTAGAAAAGTCTCTTAAAGAGAAACAAATAGCCTGTGAAATAATGGAGGAAGAATTGGTTCACCTAAGAAAAGAGCTTGATGAAAAAATTATCCAAACAAGATATGAAAATAGATCTAAAATCTTAGATAAGATTATAACCACACAAAGGGATTCAAGTAACAAAAATGGAGTAGGTTATTATCAAGAACAAAACCAAGCTAACTAAAAATCTCATGCAACTTCTCTCCTCAATACATTCAAGAAGAAAGATGAAAAAAAGACAAGCAATGATCAGAACTCCATAGGACTACCTCCACCCATCAAGAAGGAATATAAGACAACACCAAAGAAGGTTTACCAAAACAAGTATCTACACATTTTCTTTGGTTATTTCTTTGCATGCTCTAATTTTAGACACAAAGCTATGAATTGTAGAGCATATGGAAGGAAAAAGTTGAGGGTTAAGAACTATAACCTTAAAGATAACCAAACATTAGATCAATTTAAGAGAAAAAATTATAATTCCTTTGCACCTCTACAAGAAGGGAACTTAGAATGCTTCATATGTCATAATTATGTACATAAATCAAGTAATTGTAGATTAATGGAAGTCTCAGATAAACCAAAGTTCATTAGAGAGCAAAAGAATCTTTGGAAAGAAAAAACATCAAAAGAGGAATGTCTTATTGCCTTGAAATCCCAAGATAAAGAATATCTATGGTAGGTTGACAGTGGTTGCTCAAAACATATGACAGGAAATAAGGACAAGTTTTTGAACTTAAAGAAACAAAAGGGTAAAGTTACATTTGGTCACAATGCTTCAGGTAACATAATTGGGAAAGGCACTATGAATTTGGGAAAATAATACTCAACCTCAAAACCTTTAGAGCTTGTGCACACCGACCTCTATGAACCTACAAGGACCAAGAGTTTGCAAGGAGAGTCCTACTTTATGCCGTTCATTGATGATTTTACTAGAATGGCTTGGGTATGTTTTCTCAAGGAAAAATCAAAATCACTTAACAAATTCAAAGCTTTTAAGACCCTTGTTGAAAATGAAATAGAGACAAAAATCAAATTTCTTAGATCAGACAATGGTGGTGAGTTCACTTCAAAAGCGTTTGACCTCTTTTGTGAAACTCATGGAATAAAAAAACAATTCTCTGCTGCCAGAAAACCTCAGCAAAATGGGATTGCTGAGAGAAGGAATAGAACAATCTGGGAGGCTGGAAGGACTATGCTCAATGAAGCAAGATTATCTTATGGATATTGGAGGGAAGTTGTAGGCACAACAATATACATATTAAACAGAGGTTAGCTCAGGATTAATAACAATAAGAATTCTTATGAAGTATGGTTTGTGAGATCTCCTTTGGTAAAATACTTCAAGATCTTTGGAAGTAAGTGTTACATCAAAGGAATTGATGAGAATCTCGTAAAATTTGATGCTAGATCTGATGAAGGTATCTTTCTTGGATATGATTCTACCAAGAAAACATACATATGCTACAATATTAGATTACATAAGATTGTTAAGAGTGCAGATCTTAACGTGGATGACTTAAAAATATTAAATATCAAATATCAAGAGACCATACTTGACAATGAAGATGAAGACGATGATGAGTCGGTTGGTACACAAGAAGAAGAATTAGAAGAGAATAACGAAAAATCTGACACAACTCCAAAATTCGATAATGTCATACAAGAAGATTATCCATTACCCAACAAATGGAAATTAACAGAAGAATATTCTCAAGACAAGGATAAAGAAGATTCTAGTGCACATAATAGTGATGTTGATGATGAATCTTCAACAATAGAAAATAAAATAAAATTGAGTGATGACTATCTCATAAATTTTTCAATCCTATTTTAATGGTACATTGAAACTCCTTCTCAAAGAAAAATTAAAAACAAAGAAGGGAAGGAGAATTTAGGGAAGAGATAAAATTCATTCCTGTTGATGCTCCTATGAGCATTGAAGAACATAAAAATGAATAGGATCATCGAAAGCATCATGGTTTAATAGAATAACTCTATGCAGGAACTGACATAATTTATTGCAGGTCTTTATCTGCCCAGGAAAAGTGAAGGTTATGTATTGGTCTCAGAATAGTTACAAGTGGATAAAACCCTATATGGAAGTTACTATGTGAGAAAGAAATGGAATGAATGGAAAATTCTGCAGCAGTGAGGTGATGATGAGAATAGATTAAGTACAAATCTGAAAATGAAAAGATTGAACGATGTAGTTCTCTTGAAGAAACATGGATTGTGCTTTGAAATAGCAGGTTATAAGAACACAATGTTGTCATGGAATTCAGAAACATAGAATGACTTGGACAGTGTGTTGTTGTTTCTTACGGTGTATTCTTGGAAAAATCTAAGGTAGATCACATGATAGCACCTGATGAGGAAGTAAAGTCCTTTGAACTGGACTTTGATGGTAAACAAGATCAATGGAAAGACTGATTAGATGATCGATGCACAAGAAAAGGTGAGAAGCCTCAGTAGTCGTCCGATCAAGAAATTGACGATGTTGATCGTATCATGTAATGGGATTTATCCCACATTGGAAATGCAAAAAAGTTTATGTGGGTTTATATAGACAACCCTCACTATAATTATTCGACGTGTAGTGCAAAGGTATGGCAGGGGCTCTAGGTGCTTGGAATTCACTAGAAGATCACCAGCTTGGAGCTCGGGACAACCTGTCAGACACCCTACCTTTTGGTCAAAGAGACAATAAATGTTTATCTGATGACGAAGGATCTTGGTCGTTCATTGGAATTATATATATATATATATATATATATATATATATATATATATATATATATATATACATTGCACGTCGGTCATATGTGTGACTGTGGGCTTAAGGGTCGTTTTGGTTGGTGGAAACTGACAATGAAATTGCCAACTTGTAGAAGAAATTAGTGGAATGAAAAAATGGAGGATCACCGAGTTTGTCGTCAGTTGAATAAAAGTCTAGATGTCGAAGACCACCAAAAATGTTGGATAAAACTTGCACAATAAAAACACAAAAGACAGTGAGTAAAATAAAGCCACATTTTTCGATGGATGCTTTGGGTTGATGAATAACAATTCATGAAAAATAGTATATCAATAATAATTGTTGATCAAAGTCTGTGACTATTAGTTTAAAGAAGAATTTTATTATGAATTAAAGAAGAAATAAAAAAAAATCTTGAATAAAGATTGATTCATCTGGTTAGAGATCGATGAGAAGCAATGCATAGGTCGAGAGGTCATTTGAAAAGTATAAGCTTCAGTTGCTTAGTGCTCCAGTAGACAACAATATATGCAACGGAAGAAGTAAAATGTATATAGTGGTATACATGGAATCCTGTAGAAATGATAGGGGGAGAGATCTTGTCAAGAATAAATTCCCCTTCAGAAACAAAGGGGAAGAGAATTTATAAGCAGAGAGAGAAGATTGACAGGGGGAGTCATTCAGTTATGACAAAAAAAGTATGATTGTAGGAAGAGTTACCTGAGTTTAGATTATGGTCAGCAACATTCAGACATACAAATAATTACCATAGGGGAAGAAACCCATTGCCATCAATTTCAAAGGGGGAGAGTAACTTCATAAAGAAAAGCATCATCACAGGGGGAGTTTGTATGAAGTTAGATTGTTTCCCTCAATGACAAAGGGGGAGATTATTGGACATACTTTCATTGATTTCAATAGTCGATGATGCACATGAATCTTAGAAGGGAAAACGTGATGCATAAATGTGATCGAGATCGAAATCCCCACAAGAAAAACCAAGACCGTTGGATATGAAAGAACCAAATCAAGGACAAGGATTGATTTCAGAGTGAGAAAGGAAAATTAAAGTGCACACTATTTCCAATCCCGCAATTATTCTAGATCATCAGATGTCATTGAATCAAAGATCGATGACTGTGTTTGATCCACCAAAAATCGCACAACTTCAAATTGCAAAGTTTAGGTGACAGACTAAATCATGTGCAAGTTACGGTTTCACAATCCACATCGACCGTTGATGGTCACTCACCAGTATATCTATGGTTAGAATCAATTTCACTACCAAGGCTGAAGCCCCAAAGTCACAAACTCCCATCAACCATCGGATATGCAAAACCCCTCGACCATTGATCTATTTAGAGCGTGCCAAGGTAGCAGTGGTCATCTTCAGCACTGACCACTTCAGAAGAAAAGGTTTGAGAAGAAGTAAGATCACCCAAAGGCATAAGTTCCAAAGTAAATGAGGATCGTATGATATGAAGAACACTTCGGGAGCTATCAGGGTCGTCAGATCATGTTTAGTGGAAAGACAGAGTAAGCCACAAATTTATTGAAATAGATGCAAGCCCTATGATCTGAGGAAACACTTTGGGAGATATCCTGACCGTCAGATCGAGGAAAGTAGAAGGATAGGATAATCCAGGCCAAAGGCCCAATATCTTGAATATCTGACTTCCCGAAAGTTGTTGGATTGTGTTAAGCCTTTTCGGGTTAAAGAATGACCATTGGATGAAGTCAAGTTACTCGAGGTTTACACTTCATGGAATCTCACTTCGATAGAATTGGGAAGTGGATAAATCATATTACCCAATGTCTCGAAGTATGAAGTCCTGAAGTGGACATGAGTCATCCAAAAGAGGAACACTTCAGGAAGTATCCTGACCATTAGATCAAGGAGAAGAAATTTTTCCACATGAAGAGATCTACATCAGAAAGGACACATGGTGTAATAAAATGATGACAACTGTCAAGGTCTCATAGGTACTTTAGGAATATGTAATCCATGAATCTAATTATCATGTGGCAACCACTCAGTCAGTGCCATGTCAACAAGTGACGTCAGCAAGTTATGACACTCCGACAGTTTTCACTTTCAGAGTTTCACCACCAACAAACACTCAAAGTCCTGAATGTCAAAGTCCCGAAGTGGACATGAGTCATTCGATATGAAGAAAACTTTGGGAGAATTATTGAACGTTGATCAAGTATAGTGAAGGATAGCATAAGTGGAAGTGTCAACTGAAAACAAAAGGTCTCCACCGCTTTATGACTTATTCGGCAGGTGATCACTCCTGAGGAAATTGGAGCAACGATTATCCTAACCCTTGAAGCCCCGAACTCCAGAAATAAATGTGAACTGTTCACTCACCTTTATATTAAGTCACGATCGTTGATTTGTTTGAAACCTCTAGACAATCCAGGATCGTCCGACTAATGGAAGAACAAATGTTGACCATCCGATCTGTTTCGATGGAATCTGATTCGGAGATTTGAAAGGTTGCAAAGGCCTAACGTCCCAAAGGACGAAGTATATAAGAACACGGTCCCATCACTGGAAATATAGGGGCTAAAAGGAAAAGGGAGAAAGAAGAGACAATGCTTAAATTAATAAGCCTGTGGTTCTGCGCATGTGGTCACATCTAAATGGGTTGAAGGAAGCACCTCTGTAGAACTCAGTTTCTACAATATTTGTAGAGATATGGAATCGAGTTAAAAAGAAATCAATCCATACCTGTGATCGATTTATGAAAAACAGGTCATATGGTTGTTAAAATTATGTGTGGTTATGAAAAGTCATGTTAATGACTGTGTTACTTAAAACAAGGGTTATGTAATATTAAATGAATAGACATGTTGTTTATGAAGAGTTTTGTTGAAAATTTTAAAGGCTTATAAATATGTTGAGATGTGAATTAGAAAGTGCATATGTCAATTTCTTATTGAATATCAAGAATAGAAGGAGATACAACAACAATTATTCAATCCAATGTTTAATATAGAAGACCATTATTGGATTGCATATCCTATTTCCAGATTAATGAACATAGGGTGGAAGGGAGGTGCAAGGGTAGGTTGGAGCCTACAGGGGAGTAGGTGCTTCCTTGTCAGTTGTAGCTAACTAAATAGGGGGTTGTAACCTCCTACCAGTTGGATCTAGTAAAAAAGGGTGTGGGTGCATCCTGATCAGTGGATGTTGATCTAAAGAGGAGGAACATCTTCCTTCTATTGTAACTTGTAAAACAAAATTTTGCAGTTAATAGAAAAGTGTTTGTGGTTTTCCCAATTGGGTTTCACGATAAAATATTGTCTTCAAATTTTGTTTTCATTGACAAAAGTAAAAATATGATCAAATTATTGTGTCACTAATTCACCCCCCCTCTCAGTGACAGGATGTGATCCTTCACTTTATTGGGTCTCGATATTAAGTACTCTCATGTCGAGAAACTAGCCTTGACAACATTTCATGTTGTTCAACATCTTCGTTATTACATTCTACTACGCAAGACAACCATCGTCGCTATTGTTAATCCATTTCAATATGTTTTGACTCGCAAATTGTTGGTAGGAATTTAAACAAATTGATTGTTGTTCTTCAAGAATTTGACTTGGATTTTTTCTCAATGAAATCTAAGAAATATTTGGTCTTCGTCGAATTAATTTCAGAATTTCCGGTCGAGATTGAGGAGGGTGAAGTCGTTGACTCATTCTATGATGAGCACATCTTCCTCATCTCCTTGTCTCACTTATGGTACAGATATATCCTTATATATATCCATAATTTGAAGTCCCCACGCACTATTCACGATATGATTGATGTAGGATTCGTCAAATGGATAAAAACTATCTCATTATCATCGATACTTTGTATCAACGAGGGGTAGACTTGATCCTCCATCACTGCCCCACTCATGAAGAGGTGGAAGTAGTATTAAATTAATTTCATGGTGGAGAATGTGGCGGTCATTTTTTGTGTGTTGGTTATTTCTATCCTACAATATTTAAGGATTGTATTGAGGTGGTCAAGAAATGCCATCCTTATCAAGTTTTTACAAAGAAGATGCATGCACATCCTGCTCCTATGTTTCCTATCATTATCGTCAGTCCCTTCACCAAGTGGGGGGTAGATTTTATGAAATTCCACCCCACTTCATCTATGGGTCATCATTACATCATATTGGTTGTGTAATATTTCACTAAGTGGGTCGAAGCCATGCCTACATTTGTGAATGATGGTGAAACCGCGATGATTTTCATTTTCAATCAAGTTATTTATAGGTTTGGGGTTCTGAGAGAGATTGTCACTGACCATGGAAGTCACTTTCAAAACCACATGATTTTAGAGTTAGCATCAAAACTGGGTTTTAGACAGGAGAAATCATCTCCCTACTATTCTCAGGATAATGTTCAGGTTAAATCCATTAACAAATCCTTAAAAACAATATTGGGAAGGACGGTCAATTCAACCATATCGAATTGGCACTTGATGATATATCCTGTATTATGGGCTTATCGAACTAGATCAGTCAAGACTGCAACAAGATTCTCTCCTTTTCAACTCATCCATGGATCTGAGGTAGTCTTTCCTATTGAGTGTGATATCCCTACACTCAAAATCGTTGTTGATCGTCTCCCGAATACAAATCACCTAGAAGAATGTCTCATTTACCTTGAACAACTTGACGAGCAACGTTGAGATGTAGAAATGGAAAATGAAGCACATAAGAAAAGATTCAAATCTTAGTATGACAACTCTGTTCATCCTAAGGTGTTCTCTCAAGGATAAATTGTCTTAGTTTATGACCAAGACAAGGATTCCCATTGGATAGGTAAGTTCAACCCCATGTGGTGCAGTCCATATATCGTGTGATGGGTGTTGGAAAAAGGGTATTATGAGCTAGCATATTATGAGGGGAATGCATTGTCGAAGACCATAAATGGTCTCTATCTCAAAAAGTACTATGCTTGAGCCCCATGACTTGAGTACTAGTCCTTTTGTAAATAGTGTTTATTTTTGTACATAGCTTTACTTTAAAGTTTCATGTATTTGTGTGTTAGTGATTTTTGTGCTTTTGTTGTGTGGAAAATGCCCGAGGAATCATCAATTTATATTGGATAGGTAGAAGGTGCCATTAGCCATTCTCAGAAATTGGCTTCCGTGACTTGGGTGATTTATTCACCGACTAACCAGCTAGTGTCTATTGGAGGTGTTTGTATCAAAGGAACTACCAATAATGTTGTTGAATATAGGGTCGTTATTGAGGTTTTATGAGATGCTTTGTCACACGGAATTTGATAACTTCATGTGTTTCTAGATTCCCAATTGGTGGTCTCACGGTTGAATATTCTATATCGAGTCTGTGATTTGATCTTATTGTGTCGCTTCCTTAGGGTACATATTTTGGAACGATCATTTGAATTCATTACTTATGAGCATGTTCCTAGGTGCACTAATCTAGTAGTTTATGTCTACGCTAATTATATTTTAGATTGGATTTTGTCTCATTAATCACATAATCACACATTTCACACATGTAAATATTCATCATTTGTATGTATAAAATCCAAAAACAACACACAAAAAGATATAAATATGTGTGTGTGTGTCCAAAAACAGGTCCATAAAATAAAATTTGGGATATTAGCCCTGAATGTATATCAGTGAAAAATAGTTCTCATAACACACAATAGTCTAGGCCTAAGGCTAGTGAACCCTGTCATAGTAAAGTACGACGTTTTCTAAATGCTAGAACATACAAAACCATGTTTGAGGTACTCCTACTACATGATGATGCATCCCTACAAGCAGGTCATCTATAGTGACCATGTGAATGGAGCGTGTCAGTTCCTCCAGGTTTCCTACCCATAGTCCGTAAGGTCCTTGTTGCATCCTCATTGGGATCAACCTCTTCTTTTCCTCGATGATTGTGCCATGGAATTCCTATTGGTCTCATCGGTGCTATGTCTACAATTTTGAAGAGCATGTGTTAATACTATGGATCTCACCAAAAATATATAATTCTTTCCTTTCATATGTACATATAAAATATATAATCAAAAAATAAAATTTACCCATGTCCTCAAGCTTGTCACTAGGAAGAATGATGACGTTAGGATCGTGGGTATAGTCGATCCTAGAATATGGATATTCCTTGATAAATGGGACCTAGTGCTCCCACCAAGAAAATAAGTCATCATCAAATGGGTTGGAAAATTTCCCTCCTCCTAGATGGGCCAACAACTCATCCATTGTACCATAGCAGGACATGGTTATCAGTGTCCTCGAATATGGTTCCTCAGGCTCATCATCGACACACTCTCAAATAAGAATGTACAGAGGACACTACCAAACCCAAAGTTTTTGGTCTTCCACAACTTGTACAGTAATCTGAGCCTTCATACATGAAAGCATGGTGGTACTCCAGTTAAACATCACAAACACTCAAAACCATGTTTCATTTGAGACCGTGAAGCTAAATGTAAAGAGTTTGACACACAATGTGAATTATGGTGTACAATATCACCTTTAAGCTTAGGTTGGTGATTTTCTTGATATACACTTGTGAGCCCATTTTCTTTGTGCCGTCCTCATAGTATTCATTGATGTAGTCATTAATGGTCTGACCACCTCCTCAACGGGTTGTGAATTTGGTAAATTCACCTGTAATGGAAAAACTGGTGATAAAGCAAATGTACTCAACTATGATGGTCAAGGACTTCCCACCAAGCATGAATGCTTTTGCATTGGGATGCTAGTAGTCAATGAGAAGGTTTAGCAATCTTTTTTGAGCTTGTATGCCACCAATTTGGAAAAAATTGTACATGCCACATTATTGGAGAGCCTCTTTGGCATTATCATCATCAAATATTGCAAGATCAACTTCTTCATGATCATGTTCCCTCCAATGGACAAACATCCTATCCAAAATCCAAAGGAAAGAGAGATAGTCTTTTATTTTTCAAAGTATTTCTGGCAATTTGTGGCTCTATTTGATAACAGTCATAGATTTATGTGCCCATTGTTTCTACCAGGTGCACACATCCATGGTTCACTTTGAGGAAACCCACAAATGCGTATACTCATGAAGAAAAAGAGAGGGATAACACACAAATTTTCATGAAAATTTAAAATTGAAAGGATGAAAATGAAAAGAATGGGATGAACCCCTACCTGGTCCAGATGGTTCATGATTTCCTTGCTCCAAGATCTCACAATCTCAAAACAAAGTTTTAAGGGGTTTTCCAATTTTGGGTTAATTTTAGTTTAAGTGGTGAAAATAAAATGGTAAAATGGTAAAAAATTCTTTATTTATACAATTTTTAAACCCACTTTCCATAGTTTTTATTTTTTCCATTAACTAAACTAATGTCAAGATATTTTGTAGTGTTGTGGTTGCCATGGCAGGTTTATAAAGCTATATTTTGGGTACTTGTTGGTCCTTTAATCGGTTGACTGAGACTTTTTAATACTTTGACAAGTGATGTTTCTGTGTAACTGGCATTTATAGTAGGTCTCACATGCCTCTAATATTTTCATTAACAGTCACAATTGCCACTTTAACCCAGGGTCAATCCCATTAACCTACGACATAAGCCTTTCTTTTCTACTCATAATGTTGTCTCATTGATGGTAGATCCTACCTTCCATGGGCACCCTAGTTTAGAACCCCTTTTTCATTTTGACGTTCATGCTGAAAGTTTTGTTAGGCTTGGGAGTCGTATTTATTCCTTCCATGAGTTTTCATTCAAACCTTATTCTTCTTACTCAATATTTTTCTATCCATTACCTATGGGACTCCCCCAATTATATGATTCTTACAACAACATTTATTCTGACTCTTCAACATGTATTATAATCCTTACTGGCATATAGTGTAGGCCCCATCTCACTTGAATAATGCATTTATCTATACCAAATAAATATTTTCCATAGGGTCAACCCAATTCATCATTGGCATCATACATTTATAGCTATTTAATGATGTCTCTTACAAATGGTAGAGCTTACCTCTCCATGGGTGTCTTAGTTAGTACCTCACTGGCATCTCTACACCTATGCTATAGTTTCTTTGTAGGCTTTGAATCCCTCTTTAGTCCCACCATGTCTTTGCGTTGAATCCTCATAAATTCTCCTTAATCATTTTCTAGATAACTCACATTTGAGGGATTCCAAACTTTGGTTGAGTTGTAATTGCATTTCATATCGACTACTTGTGCTTTTAGTTATAATGTCATCTTCAAAATGTCATTCTTGGACCAATTTCTTATGCATTCCTATCAGTTCCCAGCCTTGCAATTTATTACATTATGAATTGACACCCTAATCCTGGAGGAAACACTCCCTGAGTGTCCTTATCCTACACGTTCTTTCCTTGCATTGAGCATAAGTATGTTCCTTTCGCTCTAGAGCTATTTTTATTGCTCATGACACTTGTTTCCTCCATTGTACCATAATATTCTTTTATTCCTTTTTCAGGATTTAATAATATGAAAAAGACCAAAAAAATAATAAATAAAACAAAAATAGGGGGGGGGGGGGAAGAATCTATCTCTTTTGTTGGAAGCAATATTGTCACCCTTGAACAAAGCACAATATTGAGTCAGTATCTCATCATTTTGGGTCTAGTATGGATTTAGGATACTTTTTTTCATTTTTGAGTATAATATCCTCTGGTTGGTTATTCTTCCAACCATATAGAGTGTTTTTTGATGACTTGTGTGCCACAAATGTATCACAATTTATAATTCATGATGCCTAAGTCACATAATGTTTCGTTCTTCTATTCAAGGGAATTTTTAGCCTGAGTCCACCATTATACAATTAGTCTCTAACCTTTCATGTTGGCCTTCCAGAGTTAGTCAAGTTTGTCTCATCATCAAAAGTATCTGTGTCCTCTACTCATGCTAGTATTGTTGGATTACTGAGAGGGGGGGTGAATCAGTAATAAAGAAATGTAATCCTTTTTACCATAAAATGCTAGTGTTATATCAATGTAGAATTATCATCCAATAGTTGCAGAGTAAATAAACAATGAACAAATGAGCAATCACACACATACACAGTACACCGGTGTTTTACGTGGAAACCCAAAGTGGGAGAAAACCACATAATTCTTTTTCTTATATGTATTTAAGAATTACATTAATTGGAAGCACCAACTTTCTTTGTTTTCCAGTTGCAACTGGAAGGAGGCTCCAACCCCCTAGTTTCTCAGGATACAACCCGAGGGAAGATCCAACTCCCCAATTCTCTGGCTACAATCAGAAGGAGGCTACAACCCCCTATGTTCTCTGTCTACAACCAGAAGGTGGATAAAAACACATGTCCTTGCCCCATCCAACTGTCCTGGTATATAAGTATAATGATGGAACCATTATCACACTATCACTGTGATATATATACTACTATAAACCTGTACCAATCAACCTGCACCAAGTACCAATAACCTGAACTATGCATCAACCATGCATCGACTTGTAATCAACATGTGTTAGGATATTTAGAAACTTAGGAGTTAGTTAATATCTACTTGGTATATTGTGTCGTTAGGTAAAAGTGTGTTTCTTAGTGTATTTCTTTAGTATGCATTAGTATGCATTTGTAATTAGGAAATCCGACGGTCACGATATGTTCCCGACATAGAGTGATCCGACGGTTCATACTCTCCTCGATATTAATGGCCATTGATCTATGGCTTAACACCCGATTGATCCATGATCTATATTTAAAGAGAATGGAGGGTCATTTTCCGATGATCAATTATGAGAAACTCTCTTGTAAAATCTCTCTGTAATCTTTTTCTTTT
>WSFP011348895.1:0-35625 GCA_009831015.1 Picea engelmannii
CATATATGGCAGAGCTACTTTAAAGGAAGGTGTCTAGACTCCATGTATTGTTAGAGTATAGTATCAGGAGTATGGGTGGCAGGTTTCCCTGTGTGGTTTGGCAAGAGCATGACAAATTAGTATGCATGGAGTTGATTCCTAATATCTGGTGTCCATCAGTTGATTGCATAAAAAGATTAGAGATGAGACTTATCTGGATTCTGATAGTTATTAGCTTAGTACAACAACAGTCAACAAGCCTTGGGAGTGGTAGACTTCCAATTTAGTGGTGGGATCCAGGCATTCATCTGAGTGATAGATTTCTTCAGATGATGATGATGATGATGATGATCAACAAAGTTGAGACAATGATTGGTCTGCTTGATTTTTGGGACGACAGTAGAGGGAAATTTGAGACTTACTATATATGGCACGATAGACCTTCTTTTCCGATACCCAGGATCGAGGCTGGAAGTGGTTTAGAAGACTTATACTTCACTCAGATACATTTGCAGGGGATGATTTAGGATAGTGGTTTCAGTCCCTTCAATGATTTCAACTTGGGGTTCCAAGAGAGGATGGCGTAGACTAGGCACGTTGGTCCGACAGTGATGATAAGAGTGGCATAGCGTCAACATGGTGGTTCCTTTCTAGGATTAGTTTGGGACCCTGGGATTACATTGTTTGACAGTTTAGCTATTGTTAGAGATGAGACAGTTGGTTTTGATTTTCATGAGTTTACTCCTGGAATTTCATGGGTTGACAGTTTGGTGACTGATACAGAGGAGAGCAGGTTCTAATTTCAGGAGTTTACTACTGGAATGCATGGGATCAGTTCTTTGGAGGAGCGATTCTTTGAGGAGTTGACCAAGTTTTTAAAGTTTTTGATTGCTCTACTTACTGATAGTATTTAGGAGGTCGCTCGTGCTAGTACCTTGTAAGACAATGCTTTGAGTAGAGGGTGCTTCACTTCTTCTAGATTAGTTTGGGATCTAGGGATCACTCTCAGATTTAGTTTGGTGCAACTTTTTTATCTATGGTTGAGGTGGCATTGCTTGAGGATAAGCAATCTCTGGGAAGGGAGGACTGTAATGTCCCCATTTTCAGATTCCCTTATTCTGCAGTTAGAGTTACTTCAGGGGGTTTGAGTCAACCAGGTCAAAGGGGTGAGACTAGGTCATCAGTGAGCCCAGGAGGATTGGACGATTTTTATGGGGCCCAACTCAGTTTATTTACCATTATTCATCATCAAGGTCATTTCCGCTAAACTTGTTCTTCGTTTCATGGCATTCCGATGATTTCCGTAATTTTGGGTTATTATTGAGCATATTTTATTTAATGACACTTAAGGTACTATTTGGAGCTTGTTTCTTAGAGAAATACCTTAGTGTAATATCTCGTTGGAACCGAGACGAAAATATCTATAGGATAGGATGATGAAAAATGACTTTCAGTGGCCAAAGAAGTCATAAAGGCAGATTAATCACTTTTTGGAGTAAAAAGATTCATTAAATTAATATAGTGATTTAATGAGAAAATATTAAAGATTAATTAAAAGTCACTTGAGGGGAAAAAGATGAAAATGGGTATAAAAGAGAGATGGGAGCTCATATTCTCTCATTATGTTGATCATAATTTCACTTGTATCTTTGGGCTCTAATAGCGTGGACGTTTTGAGGGTTTTGAGTGAACAAACCCTAGAGATCAGCAAGGAGGTGAAAGATTTTTTGTTCCTGATCCAAGCTTGGTTAAGGTCGTGAAAGATTCCACCCTCATCATTCTATTCCTATCCATATCCATTTCTTACATCATTTGTGAAGAGGGGCGCAACTATTGGAGGATTTCTGTAGAGAGGGGCACACTGTCCAATCAAGGAGGGTTTGATTTGGCTTCTGGGAAGGAGATCTTGAGGAGATTTGAGTGGGCTTGTCTTTGGATCACTTAGGTAAGATTTCCTTGGCAATTTGGGGGGTTTCTAACACCCATGACTATTTATTATCAGAGCTAGGAAAAATTCAAGAAGGAGGGCGCACTGGGGGCTTGAGTTTCAGTGGTTGGTAGTCAGGTTTGTCCTCTACAGCCAGGGATATTCTCACATGAGTTAGCCATCATTAGATATATCAGTTTACAACCATTTCTTGGAGTTTGGAGGTGATATCTAGAGAGGTCAAATTTACGAAGGAGTTTCCAACATATCTTGTCATTGGGCCCATCCTTTGCCGAAGAAATTACATATTTTTGGAGTAGTTGTGAGAGGGTTTCTACTGGGAGATTATTTGATTTCCTTTGGCCGCGTTTTGCATGTATTTTCCAGCCATATATCAGCTATAGCAAATACATTTCAGATCCGGAAATTACTATATGTTGGACAACCAAATACATATTAAATAAAGCAAGGATTTGAGGTATTATTTTATGGTTTTAATAGCTATTGGTTTATTTATTTATTTGGTTATCATTGCATGTGTTTTTCTTATGTATTACATGAAGAAATATGGGCCAAAATACATCAGAAAATACACTTAAATGGATGTTATAGTCTTTGAACACAAAGTGTTTGACAAAATGTTTCAATCAACCAACACACATAAAACATAACAATCATCAATTATATATAGCAGCCCACAATTAGAGAGTTATGTGGAGGTAGAAATTATTTCAAATGTCATGCTAACACATCAGAAAACCTCATCAAAGTCGGGACAACAACAAGAAGGCATTTGCTAAGAGAAAATGAACATACCATCAAAGTGTTTGACGAAAGTTCTAAACTAGTTAGATCTGATTTTTATATCATATTTGGTTGGGAACATTACAAAGCAGTTATTGACTAACGCCCTTGTTTTAAAGATTGCAAACCCAGAAAAAGACTTCATGGATTGCACAGACACTTGCAAAGAAGGACTCGATGGAGTTCTCATGCAAGATGGACAAGTGGTTTGTTATGAATCATGTAAATTGAACGAACATGAGCAGAAGTATGTTACCCGTGATTTAGAACTTGCAGCAATTGTAGATGCGTTGAAGATGTGGAGACATTATTTGCTCAGGAGGAGATTTATCCTCATGACGGACCATTGTGGTCTGAAGTATTTATTTGACCAACCTAGATTGAATGCTAGACAAGGTAGGTGGATGGTGTTGATCAGTGAGTTTGACTTCGAAATGAAACACATAGAAGGAAAAGAGAAAAAAGTAGTTGACGCACTTAGCCGGAGCGTTCAAACTATATAGTTAGCAATAACAAGTGTAAGAGAGTATGACATTCAATAGAGGATTAAAACCCTCTTGCAGGAAGATGATTTATTTGATCAAGTGAATGAGAGGTTGCAACAAGGACCTAAGGAAAAGAGGTATGTAGGATATCAACTAAGGGTTGATAATATGTTGTTGTATGATAACAATTTGTATGTGCCTATTTCAGTGGATTTGAGGTGCTTGATTATGGATGAATTCCATATGAGACCATATGTAGGTCACCCTGGTTACCAGAAAATGGTAACAACAGTTATATAGTTGTATTATTGGCCTGAGATGAAGCAAGACATTGCTCATTACATTTTGAAGTGCTTGGAGTGCCAACAGGTAAAAGTCGAGCATCGACACCCTGCTGGACTATTGCATCATATACAGATACCAGAATGGAAATGGGAAGTGATTTCCATGGATTTTATCACAAGTTTACCAAAGACAATCAAACAACATGATGCAATCATGGTTGTGGTAGATAAATTGAGCAAGGAAGCTCATTTCATTCCCATAAAATCTACTTATAAAGCCATAAATGGTGTCAATGTTTTTATGAAAGAAATATTCAGATTGCATGGTTTACCTAAAACCATAATTTCAGACAAAAATGCTAAGTTCACCTTGAATTTCTGGAAAAGTTTATTTGTTGTTTTAAAAACACAATTTTCACTTAGCAAGGCCTACCATCCTCAAACAAATGGTCAGGCCGAAAGGGTCAATAGAGTGTTAGAAGACATGTTACGAATGCATGTTATGCATCGGCCCAAGCAGTGGGAAGAATATCTTCCTTTGGTAGAGTTCGTGTACAACAATGGTTATCAAGAGTCATTAAAGATGAGCCCATTCGAGGCTCTATATGGCAAAAAGTGCAAAGTTTTGATTAGTTGTGACAGTCTAGTGGGAAAAATCACACTTGGACCTGAATTGTTGAAAGAAATGGGACAAGCCATAGTTAAGATAAGGCTGAACTTGAAGATTGCCTAAGATAGACAAAAGAGTTATGTTGATAGAAAAAGAAACCCCAGAGAATTCAAAGTAGGAGACCACATGTATCTCTGGGTGAAACCCAAGAGAATCTCCCTGAAAATGGGGATGTGTGCTAAATTGGCTCCTCGATATTGTGGACCATTTGAAATCTTAGGAGAATAGGACCAATAGCATACATACTTGCTTTACCACCTACTATTATAGCACATAATGTATTCCATGTGTCTTTATTAAAGATTTATGTACATAATTCTAATCATGTTATTGATTATATTGTAATACAAGTGGAACCAAAGAGAGAATTCCAGCTAGAACCCCATTGCATCCTAGACATGAAAGAAAGAACGCTCAGAAACCGAGACATCGTGCAGGTCAAGGTGCAATGTAAGTGCTTTGGAGTAGACGAAGCTACATGGGAGTTGGAATATGCCATGAAAATGTCATACCCATTTTTTTTTACTGTATAATTGTAAATACGTGGTGTTTTAAACACCAATGACGATGTTTCTTTAAGGGGGAGGGGTATGTAACACCCTGTTTTCCCCCAAGACTGTAATTATGCACAAACATCACATGTTAATGTATGAGGTATGTAATTGTGTTTTGATTTAATAAAAACACCAAACCGCTAACTAAGAGGGAACAACCTTGATAATATTGGCCATGATACACCAGAGGAAATTAATGAGGCAAAGGGACTGATTTAATAGTTGAGTGAAGTAGATTTGAGATGTATCAACGAAGAAAATAGGAAGTTTGCATAGCAAGCTAATTTATGTTTGTAAACATAAAGAGCCACACCTACCGCCATATCAGACTTATATGAAATACCACGTGACAATTAAAAGAAACTGCATAGGTGGTTGGTGCAGTTAATGACTGGTGACAATCGATCCATGCAAAGAGAAAGGATAACTACACAAATGATAGGGGGATACCACAGAACCGCCCCTTCAGATTGGAAAGGGCAGACTGCAGGTTATGTCTGCAGAAAGTCACAGAGATCCCGAGGAGATAGAGAAGAAGACCATAGGAGAAAAATAGGAACACAAGTGAGAGAGACACACACAACAAAGAGGAGGTGCAGAAGACCCAGAGACAAGTAAGGGACAATGAAGCACAGAGGTTCGGAGGTGTTGATTGAGGAAAAAGAAGGAAAAAAAAGAGCTTTCTAGAAGTAAATAGGAAGCGTGTCTAAGTCGTTGATGATCACCCTAAACAAAGAAGACCTGGATCCCGAATTGGAGCGTTAATGGGTCGCAACTTGGTGCTTACTAGATAGAAACCGACACTGGTGATGGGAGGTCGTTGAGGGATTGTTGAGCAGAGAAGGTACTCCCTTGTGCAGAGGAAATCCAGTTGAGAAACCACCTAATAAACTTGTGGAGACCCAAAGGTTAGTGGGAGGTGGCAAATTCTATTGTGTCAGAGGAGGAATGAGAGTAACCTTCCTAGATCATCGCAAAATCAGAACCCTACTGAGTCAGTTTCCTTGGTGGTATCATGGCTTGGCACGAGGGTGGCGTGTTGTAGGAAGTTAGTCTACAACAAGGCCTAAGGTTGGGAGGAAATGAGTCCTCTCTTAGTCAGTTGGATTTGTCAATTTCCTTGCCAGATAAGTGTATACCTGTACTAAAACTTATTATGATTGATATTTTTGTGTGCATGTGTAACTGTATGAATTTAAGAGGAAACTCAGTCGTTTATAATCCATGGTTTGAAAGCATGGAAGTCGGGATATGTTATAATGTTAATTACTGAACTAGTAATCGTGAAAATGAGTTAAGTAAGGACTGTTGCGTGCTTGAGCATTTTATATCCATGTAGGGAGAATCTGTAAATCATGTAAGATTTTTATCCTTAAGTTTGAATAACTTGTAAAAGACATAGAGTGGTTTTAAAACCTTGAAAATTCGGACTGAAGTCCTGTAAAAAATAGAGAAACAACTAAGTACCAAAGTGATAGATTTATTATCGTTGAATCATGTGTTAATCAATAGAGAACAATAGTTGTCGATCTGAAGAGATATGGACCATTAATCACGGTGGATTGTTAGAAGTGGAAACTTCAGAAGGAAATCTCAAGTGTTGTGGGAAAGGCCATGAATGAGAGACTTCAAAGTTGAGTGTGTGTGGGTCGTTGATCGTCGAGGTTCCCACTTAGCAAGTTGAAGGGAAGAGCGATTTGGTGTTGATTGGGAGCATCAACATGAAGACGCATGTCAACAGTCAATTGGTCAACAAAAATGAGTACGGGTCTAGCTAAATTGGAGCTAACCATTTCGGGGTTGTCTCTAGAGAGTTCAAAGTATAACTCCAAAGGGTTCAGAGTGCAATTCTGAAGGGTTCAGAGTGCTCCTCCGAAGGGTTCAGAGTATGACTCTAATCGAGGGGAGATCTAGGCTGTAGATATGTGAGTGGGTGAGATACGATGGTAGTCGTTGATTTGTCGTAGGTCTCACCTAGGTTAAGAGACAATGTGTAATACCCCAGGTTGAGCCCCAATTGTAATGCACGTATAGGTTGGTGAGCTAGGATACTTTGGGCCAGAGTGCTTGTGTGATTATTACGTCGAGGAGCCTGGATTTCTAAAATGCCAGCGGGCCCATATTGTAATTTGTAATCATACTCAAGATATTAATAAAATGCATCATCGTTGCAGACCGACCAAACAAAAGATATGGGAGGCTAAACTCCACTAGAAAGGGAAAGGGGGACTAAGAGTCTAGGAAAGGGTTAAGCTAAGGGGCTTAAGCCCAATGGAATATTATATTAATATTCCTTAAAGCCAAAGTATGGATATGAATACATCTTAAGTTTCTAAGGTGGGGACATGGGAGTTCCTTGAGTGTCATGTGTCATAAAGGACACATGCAAATATATTTGGGGAATTTAGTACATTTCACCATCATTCGTTCAACATTCCTTCATCATTATTCCATGATTTCCCATCCTTCATACCCAAAGGCCATACTATGTAGTCATACTTGGATTGGGCAAGGCTGGGAGCATTTTCTGGGTAGATTTGGATTGAAGAAACAAGTTGTTAGGCCCGTCTGTTGTTGAAGAAGTGGGTTTCCTGGCTCGTGGGTTGTTAGGCTTGTGAGCATTCTCTCTAGGTGAGAGAATTGTTGGAATTTGATTCCCAAGGTGCCAAGTTGCAACTACATGGCTATGAGATTCCCTATTCGGCCTGTTGTTGAAGCCTCGGAAGGGAAGTGAGGCAGCCAAAGGATTGTTGAGCAAAGAAGGGGCACACTTCCTAGGGTGGGACATGCATGTGGGGGATGGGGGATTGTAGGCTGGTTGCTAGAGTTGGAACATGAGTTTGATATTTGTTGTTTTATGAGAGACCTTAGCACAGCTTAGGATTCCCTTTGTCCTAGTGGAGTTTTAGCCCTAGCTTGGGGGTGACCCACTATTGAGAGTTATGAGCAATGTGGTCTATGGATGGGATGAACGTGGAAGGTCTACATGCAGTTGATGTTTTTACAACAACAAATATGTGTTCTTCTAATGAGCATTATTTTGTTGTGTTTGTTGTAATTATATTTACATGTTGTTTATTGTGTGTAATGTATTATTTATGTTGCTACTATGTTTATAATTGAGTTAAATTCGTTGTGGTTTCTCTGTTATAATTAGTTTTGACAGTATATGATGTTAGGAATGCATTCATGTTTGTATGCAGAGAAATTAAATGGCATCAGAGAAATTTTGTTGAATTTTTGGTAATGGGGACATTACAAAGTGGTATCAGAGCCATGGTTTTCAACACTAAGCCTAGATGGGCCAATTAACAGAGCACAGAACTTAAAATTGACAAAATGTAGTTACAAAGGATGTATCCAATTCGTTTGTTGAAATTACAACTATGAAACTGAGAGGAATTTCACAAGCAAGTTGAGGTAATTTAACCATGAAATGGAAATTCCCAAATTTTATTGGTATAATGAACAAATTCGGGTCTGTAGATGGTCAAATTTTGAGTTTGCGCTTCTGTGGTGAAATCGGAAGCAGCTAGGTGAAGTTGGGCAAAACCCCCAATTTTTATTGTTAAATTCATGGGATATTTGAGAAATTTTGTCAAGGGATTATATATTCTCAAGCTATAATACATGTCTAAGTAAATTCAGACCTGTAATGGGTTGAATGTGAAGCAACAGTAAGGCCATGGCAGATTGAGCGAAATTGGACAAAAGCCCCAAATTCTATAATGGAATTGTGGAGAGTTCAATGTGAAAGATGACAAAATTCTTATGCAGATGATGAATTGGTATTCATAGGGTCAAATTTGGTTATATGAAGTTAATATAGTGCTTCATTGGTGACCACAGGAAGAATTTTGAAATTGGGCATTTTTGGAAATTTAAAAAAGAATCGGCAGAATTGGAGAAATTGGGAATTTTTTCGTACCATGACATATGCCTGACGTGGAGGGTACATGTCAACTTACGTTGCATATAGGTGACATGTACCGCCATGGTGGCTAGGCCACAATGGCAAGTACACAGTGGCAAAACCTTCCTACCTAACGAAACCCTGAATCCCAAACATGCGACAACCCCATGTTAATGAGATGCATGAAACATCACCAAGTCTTAACTGTGGTTGATTTTTGCGGCCCCTCCCCTCTCAATTAACGATCGACATGTTGGGGGTTCGTAGTGCAATGTGAGTCGTCGATCGTCACCGACACCCACTGCACCATAACCATTAGATATTTTCAACAAGCAACTTTGCGCACTAAGGTAAATGGTGCGGTATGGGGTCCACCCATCCCCATGACCCAATAAAAGACTGCCACATGGAAACTAGATGATGGGACTGAAAGGTAAAGTAAGTGCGCTAGGAAATGAAGGAAAGAGAAGGAAAGAAGGAGGTAAGGGTCGTCAGGGCAAGGCCATGGTGGCCGAAGGCTGGTAGGGAACCACTCCAAAGTGCCAGGTGGACTCAGGATGCCACGTCAACATCTGAGTCAACACAAGTCTGCTAAATTTCAATGAAATTATAAAAAATTAATGAAAATCACTAGAAAATTTCAGTGTTTTTCCAAGTCAATAACTTGCAGGCCATTTTCGAAGGCCTAGATGACATTTTTTAAAAGTAAAATTTGAGATTATATATCTTTCCACGACACATAGTTTATGCATCCCAAATAATAGAGGTCGGAGAGAGCTTTCTAACGGTGTAAGCCATTCATTAAACAAAGTTAGTATGAGGGATTTACGAGCCAAACACTGGGAGCTAAATTTTAAGACCCAGTTAACTTTTAAGGGCCATAACTTCTTGCTCCGGAATCATATTGAGGCACAAAAGCAATCTATCGAAAGCTATTGAGGCATATAATACAATAATGAAGATAAATTAAAATTTTGGACACATAAATGTATAGGAGGGCATAGAAGGTACCCATAGCATACAGGGCCACAAATATTAATTGGCCTGAAACTTTAGCAAGTTGTATCTAGCAGCCCAAAGCCCAAATAGAGGTGAAACTTGGCTTGGATGTCCAAAGTATGTTCATGAGGGAACCCAGTTGAGCTCTTGCCAAAATTGCCAAAAGAGCAGGTGTAAGGATGTATAAGCACAGTTAAAAATTGCACATGTATAAGCACAGTTAGAAAAGAAAATCTAGCTGACAAATATGCATATCAATTGTAGATGTTAAGTAAGAAATCCCATCTACAGTTCACGACAATGCATGTACAATGGTACAAGTGGAGATGCAAAGCATAGATTTATGAAAGGTGGGTTAGATAGTGGGTAAAAGGATTTGAGTTGGTTAAAGATGAGTAGAGACATTAAGGGAAAGAGTGTTATGTCAATGATACCCTCAGGATGAACAAAATCCAGGGATGAATAATGTTGAGCTATGAATTTTAGTGCAGCCATGAAGGCTTGAGAAGCCACAAAGATAGAAATTTATGTGTAAAGGAAACTACTACAAGAAAACCACTGATGCTAATTAGAGATAAATCATGGTGCAAAAGTAAAGTATGTATTGGCTGAAGTAATGAAAGCCCAATCACCCTAGGATTCCAATGTAGAGATAAAGAAATATAATGTGGTCAGACCTATTCTAAAGGGATTGATCATCAAAATGATAATACACCGATAAAGAAAGACATAGTGTATCCATGGAGATGAGGTGCGTTATCTCCAGGGACCAAGTATGTAGTTATGCAACTATATCTCCATTATTCTTGTCATAGTAGTGCAGTGGAAGCATGGTATAAATGTTAGAACTTCAAAGGTGAAGAAATGGAGGTGCATGCAAGCTAGAGAGTGCCAACAATGATGCCTTATGCGCAGAGTGATGCTAGAAGTATGAAACCATACTTATGGGGAAGGAATTGCATAAATTTAAAGTGCATTCCAGAATTGGACCAAGTTCATGAGTAACTGGAGATAGTAGAATAAAATACCCCAAAGTGGATACCTAGTTATTTGAGAATTATGGCAGCACAAAAAAGAATTAAGAAATCAATAAAAAGAAGATTGAGAATGCATATAGAGAATGTTGGGTGCAGTTCAAAAGAATTGAGTACATTTTGAAAGTAGAATGGGATGAAAAATTAAAAAGACTCAAACATGGAAGTGATTTCTAAAGGGAACCAATAAGGGACCATGAGATTGAAAGTATCACTGGAATTTATGATGGCAAGTAAAAGCAGTGTCAATTACTTCTAGTTAATTCCATGCAGCTGGAGAAGAAGACATATGTGCATCATTATGGTATGTTGGAGATTGACTATGCAAGTCAAGTTTGAGGATAGGTGACTAAGAAAAGAGAAGGGAATGTGCAATAAACCATACAGATTGACTATGCAAGTCAAGTTTGAGGATAGGTGACGAAGAAAAGAGAAGGGAATGTGCAATAAACCATGCATACTAAAGTGTTTAGTCAAGGAAATGATGAAGCAATATAGTCTTGAAAGGTAGATGGATATTGAAGATCCAAATGCTATAAGCAACATGATTGGAAATATACTTTAGTCATGTATTTATTGGGTCCGATGGATCCAGGAAATAGAGTAAGGCTACAGATTAATATTAGCATAATGCATGGATGGGAATATAAAAGTGGCCAAGAGTGGTTGGGTTGGAAAAGTGCTCAGGACATAAATAATCATGTGCAATGATTAAGTGAGAGAACAAAAGGGATGCAGGAATTCAGGGAAATCGAGGATAGCCAAGAATAACGAAGAGAATCGTGAATGATGGTAGAAGTTGCTACAATTGTTGTAGCAACAAATCTGATATGGCATGTTGGACAACCATACATAGCACCGGAAGTTAGATTACATATGCAAATATAAGCATGTTAAAGATGCATTCTTAGTGTATATATATATGCATTAGTTAATGTAGATTGTTTTATATATATATATATATAACATGTTAAAGACTAGGAGTAGTCTATGGTTATATATAAGAATATAATATTGCCAATAGTGGTTGTTGTGTCAGGAAAGAAGAAGGTTATTGCATGGCTACAAGCATTGTTGATGATGTGTCTACACATGGAAGTCATCCATATAAAACGAAGCAACAGAAAGATGAAATGTGCATAAGAGGTTGGTGAAGGAGGCATGGGAACTCCTAGTGCTAGCAACTAATCATGTAGCATAAATTTAATTAAAGGCAGTTATGCAGGTATGAATTTTATGAATCGATGTTGCATAATTGCTAAAAGAGAACTTAGGTAAGAATTTCCTCAGCCAAAGTTTATTTTATAAAATTACATTATTGTATAATTTGAATGCATACATGTGATGTACTAGCATGTCATGAATTTGTTGGTTATAGGTTAACAACCAAAGCAATAAAAGGGTATGACCCTGTTATAGGAATGAATGCCAGTAAAGCTAGTCATGTACGAGACCATGACATGGCTGGATATGGAAAGGCTTTAGTGCCACATAAGTATCCAAGGAAACTTCTTGTTTATAGCTAAGGTTTGGACTACAACCTTTTTGTTAACACTAAAGAGCACCATCAAATTATATTCTTGGTATAGAGTTTGGGTCAAAAAGGAAGGCATCCAAATGATTGAGTAAGCATAGGGAAGTGTATGGATGATGTGTCGAGGCATTGGCCAGACCTTCCAATTCACCAAGGTGGGATACATGACTTAGATAAATGGAATTATGAAATCAATGCAAAGGTGCATTGAATAGATATGCATGGAGAATTGCATTCATGCATATTGTGTAAGTGGTAGAGTTGCACTTATGCATGATATAGTTGTTATGCTTGAATGCGTTTGTTGAGTGCATTTTTCTGAATGCATGCATATATGTTATTTAACGAAAATGATTATGCTAACAACTCAAATGTTACAATTATTACTAACTCGTGGATTTGAGAAAATTTCAAGGGTTGTTAGACATTGCAATAAGAAAGTTGTAAGTCAAGTAGTCACATGAGCATTGACTACAAGAAATTTATGTTCAGGAAATAGACTAATGAAAATAATGATGTTGAAAGAATGAAAAGCCCGATGGATGAAAATTCCTATGCAGAGAATGATAATTTCCTTCTATTTAATAAACGGTTTGATAGCCGTGATTGAATTGTTAAGCGTAGACAATTCTAGGATCACTTTGTAAACTTTGAAATTATTACAATACAAGTATATGGTATATTATGCAAGAAGCACTAATAATCTGTTGGTTGAATGCAAGATGGTAGCATTGCAGAAAAGTGGTCTCAAGTATGGTGTTGCAGAAAGCCATAATAAAGATTGTTGCATGTTGTTGCAAAAACCAAGAAAATTATGAGATATAATTTCATATTTTTGGAACAAGTTGAACTTCCTTATGAAAAAAAATTGAATTTCTAAATGAAGTTTGTATAATATTGTCTCATAATGACTGTATTTGTGTGATACAGATAAGATAATATTTATTGACGCTGGAATGCTTGAGAAGAACAACTATTGTTGGAGACACTGGAGCCCTATAAATGTAGAACTTTCATGGGTTTTGGTAACGAGTTGGCACCCTCCTTATGTGTGAAAGCCTTGGCAAGATGAATCGCTGAAGGATTGTGTAACAGTGAAGGGATACATGATATTGGAAGGGTGAGTGTAGCAAGGAAGAGGCAACTCAAGGATGCTTATGGTGTAGTAGCTATAATCATGAGGGTGTGTCAAATAGAACAATGAGTTGAATTCTTGCCTGAAGCAACTCTATGGAGTAGAGCAAATGACTTCCAACTACAATATTAATACATGTATTTAGTGCTTGGAAAGTAGAGCACCAAGAAGAAAACAAACTTCAATAGCAAAGGCATGGAGCTTTTTGAAGAATTTGAATGTACATGTAAATAATGCACTGAGGATAGTGCATAAATAAGGGGGAGGGGAATGTAATACCCCGAGTTGAGCCCCAATTGTAATGTACATATGGGATGGTGATCCAAGATACTTTGAGCCAAAGTGCCTTTGTACATATGTTTTGAGGCTAGAGTGTGTGTGTGATTATTAGGCCGGGGAGCCTAGATTGCTAAAACGCTAACAGACTTGTATTGTAATTTGTAGTCATACTCAAGATATTAATAGAATGCATCACTGTTGCAGACCGACCAGACAAAAGAGATGGGGGGATAAACTCCATTAGAAAGGGAAAGGGGGCCTACTAGTCTAGGAAAGGGTTAAGCTAAGGGGCTTAAGCCCAATGGAATATTATATTAATATTCCTTAAAGCCAAAGTGTAACGTTCCTAGCCACCTAGACTAGGCCATGCCACAAAAAACTCTCTCAACTATAGTTCTGATATACTTCTGTGATTGCTTAGATTAATGCAGATAACAACATCTATATACATAAAAACCCATAAGAAAATTTGAATAAATATTTAACATAATGCATAAATTAACACACAATAAACACTTATCTTTAGTAAAAAGAACACCAACTGAGTGTAGATCTTCCACGTTCCTCCCAACCTTAGACCACACCGCTCTTAAACTCTCAGCAGTGGGTCATCCCCGAGCTGGGGCTAAATTCCTCCTGGGTAAAGGATTTCTAACCAGGCTAAGGTCTCTTTAACAATATACAACTCAGACATGGGTGCCAACTCAAACTAACAACCTATAGTCCCTCATTCCCCACATACATGTCCCACCCTAGGAAGTATTCCCCTTATCTGCTCAATAGTCCTTCGACTACCCCACTTCCTTTCTCAGGCTTCAACAACAGGTCGGACATGAGGTCTCAGAGCCTTATAGCTACAGTTTGGCACCTTGGGAAACCAATTCCCAACAATTCTCTCACCTGGAGAGAATGCTCATGGCCTGACAACTCGCTTCTTCAATGTCCTATGGGCATGACAACCCGCTTCTTCAGTGTCCTACGGGCCTGACAACCCACTTCTTTAATGTCCTACGGGCCTGACAACCCTCCTCTTCAGTCCAGCTCCAAAACTAACCAAGGTCCTCGTACAGGTATAGGTATGGGTACTCGCAGCATGAAGGTACAGATGAAAATAATATGGAGGTAGTGAGGTGCGGAAATGATAATGGGAAGATGCCCAAAGGAACTATTTTTCCCAATTATATTTTCATGTTCCCACTTGATACTTGTCATGTTGGGAATTAGCTTGGTTCCACATGGATTCCCTCGCAAGGTGATACGTTCCTCAACATAAGGAGTTAGGATATATTTAAATATTCATACTTTATACCTTATACATTTTTGGGAATATTAATAAAATATTCCTTTGCACTTAAGCCCCTTAGCTTAGCCCTTTTCCCCATACTCTTAGCCCCCTTTTCCCATTTTGGCGGAGTTTAGCCCCCCATACTCTTTTATATGGTTGGTCTGTGGCAGTGATGTGTTTTCATTAAAACTGAGTGTGATTGCATTTTATAAAAATAGGCTCACTGGCCTTTCAGCTTTTGGCTCACTAGCCCAATAACCATATAAGCACTCTGGCCTCAAAATACATTCATACAAAGGCACTCTGGCCCCAAAGTATCCTGGTTCATAATCCTTTATGTATAATTACATTTATATTTACAACGGGGTTCGACCTAGGGGTATTACACAAAGTATGGATACAAATATATCCTAAGTTTCTAAGGTGGGGACATGAGAGTTCCTTGAGTGCCATGTGTCATAAAGGGCACATGCAAATATATTTGGGGAATTTAGTACATTTCACCATCATTCATTCAACATTCCTTCATCATTATTCCACGATTTCCCATCCTTTGTACTTGAAGGCCATACTATGCAGTCGTACCTGGATTGGGTAAGCCTGGGAGCATTTTCTGGGTAGAATTGGACTGAAGAAGTGGGTTGTCAGACTTGTGGGTTGTCGAAGAAGCAGGTTGTCAGGCCCGTGAGCACTCTCTGTAGGTGAGAGAATTGTTGGGATTTGATTCCCAAGGTGCCAGGCTGCAACTACGGGGCTCTAAGACTCCTTGTCTGGCTTGTTGTTGAAGCTCCGGGAGGGAAGTGGGGCAGCTAAAGAACTGTTGAGCAGAGAAGGGGCACACTTCCTGGGGTGGGACATGCATGTGGGGGATGAGGGACTGTAGACTGGTTGCTAGAGTTGGCACATGAGTATGGGATTTGTTGTTGTCTAAGAGACCTTAGCGTGGCTTAGGATTTCCTTTGCCCTGGTAGAGTTTTAGCCCCAACTCGGGGGTGACCCACTGGTGAAAGTTATGAGTAGTGTGGTCTATGGATGGGAGGAACATGGAAGGTCTACATGCAGTCGGTGTTTTACAACAACATATATGTGTTCTTCTAATGATTATTATTTTGTTGTGTCTATTGTAATTATATTTACATGTCGTTTACTGTGTGTAATGTATTATTTATGTTGCTACTATGTTTATAATTGAGTTAAATCTGTTGTGGTTTCTGTGTTATAATTATTTTTGACAATATATGCTATTAGGAATGCATTCTTATTCGTATGCAAAGAATTTTAATGGTATCAGAGAAATTTTGTTGAGTTGTTGGTAATGGGGACATTACACAATGTATTGACGTCATGGATGATGTGGCATGCCAACAAGGCAACCATAATGTCCTTAGGATGACATGTGTCAGTTGTGGATGAGTCGACGAGGGTCTCAGATATAAGGTGGCAATGGTGCCATGGGAGATGGAATTGGCTGCTTCGGAGTTGACTCTGGAGAGTTCGGAGTACATCTTCAAAAGGTTCGGGTGTCACTCTGAAGAGTTCAAGCAAGACTCCAAAGAGTTTATTTGGACCGTTGATCGGGCAAGGGTGAGACTTAATCTTAGCCGTAGGTTTCCGCAGGTCCCACATGATTCCTGGTACAAGATAGAGAAGATGAAATATTCTTTGATGCCTTGATTTTCGAGTAGTGAAACTGTCTGAATCTTTTGAATGCTAAATGGATAGTATTGAAAGGGAATATTTTTCGATGTTATATTTATCAGAGGTGAAAGTTGAGTGAACTGGGAGAAGGCCCAAACATCGACGACTATAGGCTTGTGTGGATAGAAGTTCCATCGTGGCAAGTTAGGCAGGTGCCACATCGGTGCCATTTTGTCACCATGTCAGATGGCATGAACGACAAGGTGCCATGTGGCAGTGAGATAGATGTTGAACATGAGAGCCCGGGAAACTTTGGAAGGCCATAACTTTTTATATGGAGCTCAATTTTGAGTGAATTTTCAGTGGTTGTAAAGCTCTTGAAGAGCAGAAGACGATGGTATGCTCGAGAAGAGGTATTGAGATGTTTAAGGGAAGCCGAATTTTAACACTGCATTCCCTTGAATTTCTTTAAGGGGGTCGGGTGTGTTACAGTTTCACAGTCAAGATTCAATGGTTTTGCAGTCTCTGTGCACATGTGGTTTAATCTCATGGATGAGATATGTCTTATAACATAGGTTATACAAACTTTTAAAAAAAATACATAAAAGAATTTTGGCATCTTACCTATAAGGCGAAGAAAAACAAATCCACTTCAAAAATAATATTTTTGAACTAGAGTTATCCATGTTACTTTCAAACAATATAAAGGGATATATATAATATAATAACATCTTTGAAATCAATTTAGTATACGTTGTTTTCCAATATGTAAAGAAAGAACCACTCGTATGTAAATATCCCACGTACATAATGAAAAATCATTTGTAAATATCCTTCTACATAATGAAATATTTTTTCATTAAAGTAATGGATCTGATAAAATAATTTGTCAATATCTTTTGTATGCATTGCATTTTTTTTGTGTATTAATATAATGGGTTTAGTAAATAGATTGATCTTTACAAAATCAAAGATAAATTATGCACTATTTGGATTCAAACAAAGACTTTTGCATTAATATAAATACATTATTATTACTTAAATGTTAAGAAATGACAACTTGGTCAATAATATACAAAGTGTTTAAAATTGATTTCGAATTAGAAAAGTTGAGTAAAATGCATAGCTTCACCAATAATGTGGATGACCTATCCATAGCCAATTAGTATACTAAATAATGTTGAGAAAAATAAAAACTTCATCAAGAACATGGATGTCTTTTAAAAATAATTAAGTTAATTCTAATAAATAGAAACATGTATGTAGAGACATGTAGGGAGGGAAGATACATGGTACTTTAGGAGCTTTATGTAAGGTCTTTACTTAGGGATGGTAGTGGCCACAGTGTTTATGTGGGCATAATGAGTTGAGGTAAAACGTTGCAATGTCAAATGATGTTTATGTGGGCACAATGTGTTGAGGTAAAATGTTGCAATGTCAAACGTTGTTTCTCTGCTTTTTCTGCTCAATGGACAGAGTAATGAACCATCCATGTTGCCTTTATACAAGTTGAGACGCCTTGGGACCATGAACCAAACATCATCAAAATAGTGAACAACTTCAAATACAATCATTTTAATTGCAATCTCTTTATAATCCCGATTAACAACATTAATACGAAACCTCTTTAAAAGTTCAAATACAATCATTTTAATTGCAATATCTTTATAATCCCAATTAAACATATTAATATGAAACCTGTCTCTAATTACTTAGACATTTCCATTCACCCACTTAAAACTTATGCGTATACAACGTACTAACTTATGCTATACTATGCTAATCCAAACGTTTGAAATCGTTTTGTTTTTATCATATAACTGAGTCGGGAAAAAATCTTAACCGAGTATTGTAGCTTCACAATGTTAGGGTTAGGGTTTTCGAGCTTTGCTTTTTGAGGGCAAACTAGGGTTAGGGTTGATCGAGGCCGACACGAGGGTTTCCTTTATATTACTGATCTTGGTTAGGCCTGATTTATTTAGCTTTTTTATTGTCCATGGCAGTTCAGGCTTTTTTATTTATTGTCAATGGAAGTTCCGGCTTTTTTAGGGCAAACTAGGGTTATGTTTGATCGAGGGCCCCCGAGGGTTTCCTTTATATGACTGCTATTGGTTCTATCAGAGACGTGCTCTTGGTTCTATCAGAGACTAGCTCTGATTATCCATGGAGGTTCAGTCTTTTTATTCATGCTTGCCGTTATGACGAGGGTTTTCTGCAGTTTTTCGTTTTCCCTTTTACGTCCGTTATTTCCTGTTGTCGTCATTCTGTCTATTTGTCTGTTTGTCAAAGTAATCGTATATCTGTGTATGTTCTCATAGCTGATTGTTTTTAGATTATGAGGCCGTGGCTAATGATGAAGAAATTTGTCCGTACCATCCGAGACAATCTGTCGTTGATGTTTAACCTCTAGCTTCCTGAGGCCACATTTTTATCATTGAAGCTATTTTGATTATTATTGTGAGGTGTATGTTTATATATGCAAGGATGAAGAACTGCACTGGGCACTGAGCCTTTTGGCTTCCATGATTGATACGCATGGCCTGAAAAACCAATTTCTGACTTGCCGAAGTTTTTGAAAGCCCTCTGTGTATCAGATTTTGGGACTTTCGACTTTCTGTTATAATGAGAATCGTCTGTTGGGGTTACGGGAAATGTAACAGAAAAGTGGGCGTTCTCTTTTTGTTATTTTTACTTGAACCATTGTTTGAGTTTTATGTTTTGCTGGAAAAAATTCAAATCTGAAGTATTGAAGATATGATTGTTTTTATTCTGGATTTGTGAAGATCAAGTCGGCATAAATTGAATTGTTCAGGCTAAAATGAAGAGATTCAACGGCATTATTTAGAGGGACTTCACTTGCCGGGAAGTTGACTTCTGAGTTTGTTCCGGGTGATTCCCGTTTCTCTGCAGTTATTTTGTATTTGGGGAAGGTGAGATAGCTTAAGTTTTACATGTTGCGCTCGTGTGGTGTGCGTGAGACTTTTCATTTCCCTTGGATCGTTAGCATATTTATATTTTGAGTTATATGTTCGGGTTGATATTAGTTGTATTGTTGTGAAATCATATTATATGATTCCTATGTGGGTTTGAAATGATTTTATTTTTCTGCCTCCTGTAGGAGGCAACATTTGAAAAAGCTAGGTGCAAAGCGTATGGGTAATCCCGTTTATTATGCTAGGATATATCTTCGGCGTAAACTGATCTGAAAGGAATGATGCCTTCTCATCTACACGAGGACTAGGAGTTTCCTTGGCTGGCACCATCAAAACAGCCTGAAGGAAGCGATTTATCAGCTGTGAAGTGGGATCGGAACTCTCAGCTCTTCTCACTTTTTAGGGCTGTTTGAGATCAACATATATGCATTTGATAGTTTGAATTATCAAGGGGAGAGTGATATTTATTCTGGAATAGGATTTCACTCCTGGTTATCCATGATGCCCACAAACTGTGCATGGTAGAGATTTATGATCATGGACTAAGGGTTTTACTTCGAACTTTCATAGCCTTCCACACGGAATTTTCTTTCACTGCTACCTGAATCTCGTGCCAAAACTAAAGACCCTTTTATACACTTTCTAAGCGAAAATACAGTCCATCAATGTGTACTTTACTGTTTCTTCATCGTTCCTACACACGACATGCACACTTTAGTTATGTTACATTTATAAAATGTACATATGTTTGTTATGTTACATAACTGAAGCCTGTTGATATCGTTATTCAACTGAATAAAATCATTCACAGTAAGGTCAAGGTCTTCTGAGCTCTCCACCCATTTTGCTAGATAGTGCCTCTCTCATTTTAGGATTCTTTGTTCTGTTATAAATGTGATTTCCTTCAGTTAAATGTATGTAACACCCGAATGCCTTTGATATAGGTAATTCACGGAACAACGTCATTCCCATTACTAGTAAGGCCAAGGTCTTCGGAGCTCTTTAGCCATTTTGCGAAAGGGTGTCATGTTAGTGGAATCATCCAAAGTTAGGGATTCATTGTCTTGAAAACGCCCCAGCACCGGAGTACCATCAACATTCAATCAAGGATCCACGCCTACCGTCGCAAACCTTCAGTTTCCAGTTTGTGAAGTCAGCCAGATCCCCAGAAGGGGATAGGTCAGAACCAAATCCCTCCAGATAATAGAAGTATTTGTAGTGGGCATATTCCTCTGCCTGATCCAGTTCTTCAGTGATAGGGGTCAATGTATTTTAGACTAAGGTAAACCAAATAATGATTTAGTCACGGGCAAGCAAATTCAATGGGCAAGAATTAAAGCAATAATTGTTAGCACAGAAAATGTGGGAGTATTCTCCAAGTACTGTAGACCAAAAAGCAAGCGTAGTCGATGATATCACTATGGTCTCCTCATTTCATGTGCTGTGTTTGTATGGAAATTCATTTAAGGGAAACCAATCGTAGGAAATCAGCAGAGGAAAGAGTCTTTATCGGAGAAGATGTGGAGGGTATTAAAAATATGGCATAGGTGAAGCTGAACACACTGAAGGGCTTCAAGCACAACACACTTGAAATGGGGAAGAATTCCTTTAATCGACATATTGCAGCTCAAATCAATAGGATGGTCAAATAATTGGCTTTACTTTTTACCCTTTTTTTTGGTATTACTTTCAAGCACAACACACTTCACACGGAAATGGGTAAGCATTCCTTCAATCGACCTATTGCAACTCAAATCAATAGCATAGTGAAAGAGGAGTTGACTTTACTTTCAAGCATTTTTCTTCTTATTACTCATCTTTTTTAATTAGCTTCTTTGTATTTCTCATTAGATCTGTATTGAAATGTTGATTCTCATATTCTGGCGAGCAAATTTGACCTCTTGATTTGTGAAGTTGATATTTCGCATGGCATTTGATGCTTAGTTTTTCCCTTTATACTTCCACAAATTTGATATAGCCTCTGCTTCTATGGGTATCTTGGTTCTCGTCTTCTTGTTTCACATTTCTTTCTGAGCATGTTCTTAGCTGTATTAGTCCTGCCTTTCACTCTATGGGATGTTTTTGCTAAGCTTAAGTGGTTTTGTACTTTGATATCTCCCTGTGTGTTGAAGCTGGCTATGTAGTGTTCTTTTCTTTTGGCTTGTTTTTGCATTTGTGTTCTTGTGCATGACTTTTTGGGTTTTTTGTGTTCTTGTGCATGACTTTTTGGGCTTTTTGTGCGTTCGATGTCAATTTTTTATTCGATCTCCCACTGCATTGATACTCGTGGCTGCTATTATTGTTTGTACAAAATCAGCTTTTTTCAGTGCCTCCAATTCTATTATTGGCTATAGTTACTCTTCATATTGAGGGTATCTTGAAAGGAATGTTGTATTCTTCTCTTAGGTAAATGGTTAGTGTTGTTTTGCACTCATGTTGAACCTAGTTCTGTCTATTTTTGAAATGATGCACCCCAACTCTATTTTTGGCTATAGTTGCTCTTCATGTTGCTCTTCATATGAAGAGTATCTCAAAAGGAATGTTGTATTCTTCTCTTAGGTAAATTTTGTGTTGTTTTTCACTCATGTTGAACCTAGTTCATTTCTATTTCTGAAATGACGCAGCTCAACTCTATTATTGGCTATAGTTACTCTTCATATGAAGAGTATCTCAAAAGCAATGTTGTATTCTTCTTTCAGGTAATTTATTAGTATTGTTTTGCACTCTTGTTGTACCTAGTTCTTTATGTTTTTGAAATGATGCAGTTTTATATCTATTTTACAGCAAGGAGAACGTTATTTTACCCTCCCTGCTGTTTTCTGGGGGTTTTATTTTATCTATTCTTGAAATAACTGTCTCTATAGTCCATTTGTAAAGAAGTAGGTGTTATGGCTATGAACATTTAAAAGAGGGATCACAATATTTGCCAGATCTAAGTGTCCGCAGTTCAACGTCTATTTTACAGCAAGGAGCGCTATATTACCCTCCCTGCTGTTTTTTAAGGATTTTATTTTATCTGTAGGACATCTTTCTTATCCTATGTCTTGCTATATTGCTGTCCACCGCTCTGCCTTTTTTGTTTGTACAAAATCAGTTTTCTTAGTGCCTCCAATTCTATTGGTTATGGTGAAGAGTATCTCACAGTGGTGTTGTTTTTGTCTCTTAATTAGCCTGTTATCGGTGTTTTGAACTGGTTTCATCTATTTCCAAAAATACTAGTCTCTGTACTTCACTTCCATATCCTAATAAGTATTACGGTTATGCACATTTAAGAGAGTTCAACAATTGCTATTTTCAAGCGTTTGTAATTGTACATCCGTAATTTTCAGCGAGGAGAATGCTGTTTTTCCATGTGCATGCTAACCTTGATTTGTAGAGCACTACAAATCTAGTTTTACATGTGTTCAAACTGATCCTACCCTCCTTGCAGGACTCTTGCAGGCCTTGCAGGCCCGATACTGTTCGTCACATGTTCACTATTTTATGAATGTACTAATACGACACATGCTCTTCCATTCTGCTCTTATGCAATGGACTAAGCAAACAGCTTGAAATCCCGTTGTTTTTATTAGATGCACAGCACCTTAGATATAATTGGCAAAGTTCTTAACATATATGTTAACAAAACTCCTCTTTGGAGGGTGGGGTTTGGGTTTGTGGAGGAGGTCAATATGACATTCTGTTCTATGTGCAATGGACTAAGCAAATAGCTTGAAATCCTATTGTTTTCATTATATGGACATCACCATAATTGCAAAAACTCTTAACAGAATATTTCAACATACTGTTAAGTTAAAGTTTGGGTTTCAGGATTTTTTCTGCTTCTGGAGGGGTTGGGTTTGAGTTTAATACAAGGTCTACCAGCTATCCAAAAGTGATGCTCTCTTCAGTTTTTTTATGCCCGTGGAATTTCGAGGGTTTGTGTTTATGTTTGTCTTTTAAAGGGGTGTTCTCTATAGATTGTGTATTGATTGTTTTTATTTGCTGGTTAAATGAAATGTGTTATATCTGTTTCTGGTCTTCATCCTTTGTGTTGATATGCCCCGGCGAAGTAAATTGTTTTCTGTATATGTTTCATGAACTAGTCATTTAAGTTCTTGTTATAATTACTAGCACAACTGCCTCACTCGCTGGTGAACGTCTATAAGTATCAGCCTATTCTATTCAGTGCTCTAGTCTCATCGAAATGCCGATCGTCATACAGATTTTATTATTTTACAATGAGTGTTTTGTATACAAACAGTTAAGAAACCTCACTCCAGTGTTTGCACATGCTTCTGTAGTCCAAGGTTACCCACCATGCAACAGCTCAATGAGAAGCTTAACACATGTTTTTATAGGCGAAGGTTATTTACCATGCAACAGCCCAATGATTGGGAAGCCACTGCATGGTCTTGATCTTTTGACTTACGTAGCCATACTGCCCATACTGTGGTCTTTGACTTATATAGCCATACCACCTATACTGTGGTCTTTGACTTATATAGCCATACCACCTATACCATACATGAAGATCGCAGCAATCCAATGATTAGGAAGTTATATAGCCATACCACCGATACCATACACAATCCAATGATTAGGAAGTTATATAGCCATACCACCGATACCATACACGAGGATCCGATCTTAAATGGGTTGACCATCACAATGTTCTGTCATACAGTATGTAGTAAATCTTCTGTCACACAGTATGCAATAAATTGTCTGACCGTGGCCATCGAAAATTAAATTAAATGGTGAACCTGATGGGCATCTGTATTAATTGTTATGACAAGGTTTGTGTGGTGACTACAAACGCTTACTCGAGCTGTTGAGTTGAAAGAGCTGTCGCTTACTCGAGCTGTTGAGTTGAAAGAGCTGTCGAATTGAAACGATATGGAGATTATCATTTGGTCAGATCAATTTGATTCCAAGAGTTGGAAGCTCAAAATTAATTAAACCAACAACTAATCTGTCAATCTCTCTCCAATAATTACTCAATTAATAAGCACCCTTGATAATTCTTTTTCTAACAAGTGCGAAAAATCTTCAAACTTGTCGCGAAACATCTTCAAATACGTTTTCTGATTTTTTAGAGTAACTTGTCGCTTCTGAATTTTATAGGACAAGGTTTGATTTAGGTTTTGGATTTTTTTTTTATCATTTCATTATTTTATATAATTTACTCTAAATTTATTATATTTTGGATTTTTAAATGGTATTATTTTTGATAAATTTTGTTCGAAATTGGAATGAAATTGTATATTTGATCTGTTAAATTTATATAATTTAGCATTTT
Source organism: Picea engelmannii (assembly GCA_009831015.1). NCBI lineage: Eukaryota > Viridiplantae > Streptophyta > Pinopsida > Pinales > Pinaceae > Picea > Picea engelmannii. The sequence continues at coordinate 24,735 of WSFP011348895.1, forward strand.
AGAACATTAAATCCATTTATATATTGAACATTAAATCCATTTATATATTAGAAAATGTAAATTTCACAATCTAATTTTAATAATAATTACTTGAAATTGTATATTTGATTTGTTAAATTTACATAATTTAGCATTTTAAAATACTAAATCCATTTATACATTAGAAAATGCAAATTTCACCATCTAATTTTAATAACTACTTTAAAAATTCAAAACTTACAAACACTTAAATTACATATTTTTTACAACAAAACAAAACATTTTTATAACATAACTTACAAACACTTAAATTACATCATTTTTTACAACAAAACAAAACATTGTTATAACATAAACACTTAGTTTTTAGAACAACATAAATTTATATAATCAAAATTAAGGTTACCTATGACGTCAAGTTTTTATATAATTAAAATTAACGTTACCCACAACATTTTATATAAACAAAATTAAGGTTACCTACAACATGAGAAACCATTTGGGAATAACTTCTAGAGAATTTCTAAGAGTCGTGGAGCAACAACAAGCTAGGGTTTGATAGTCGTGGCCATAGCAGAGAATAGCATGAGCACCAAATGGGAGGTAAGGGTACTTCCTTATACAACAGGTAGTGGTAGACATAGGGAAAGGGCCCAGAGGTGCAGTTTTCAAGGCACCAGTGTCTGGCATCTTGGGATAAGACTCGGAAAAGGGTCAAGAAAGGAACCAGGGCAAAAGTGAAGTGCATGGGAAAAGAAGCCAGAGAAACCCACAGTGAGGCGCATGACACAGAGAAGCTCAATGAGGTAGAAGGGTGCAACCCGTGCAAATCCAAAACAACAATGATACCCAAGGTGATACTAGAGGATCCACAAACGCAACTCTATAGAGACCAAATGAAGATGCATACGCTAATATGCAAGTTCATGGGTTTGTGGCCCACAGAAATAATACTATTGGAAGCCAAACAAAGAAGTGGAGCTCCACCTGGGCTCAAAAGGTTTCTTCACAGCAATATTCATGAACCTGGAGGATAGGGATAGAGTCTTTGAGGGAGGGCCATACTTCCATGTCTAAGTAGGATTGTACATGCGGCCATGGAAGGAAAATTTCTCCTTAGAAAAAGAGACTTTTAAAAAGGTGTCGGTCTGGTTGAGATATTATTCTTTACCTTTAGACTATTGGTTACCCTCTGCTTTCGAAGCAATAAGAAACAAACTGGGGAAATATGTGAAGACTTCAGAAGCCACCCTAAAAGGAAGATATACATCTTACGCAATAATTTGCATAGAAATGGATGTGTCAGACGCACTCCCAAAAGCCATAAGTCTTGAATTCAGGGGTGAAGAATGGATCCAAAACATAGATTACGAATAGATCCCCTTCAGATGCAAAAGATGCCTTGAACATGACAACCTGATCAGAGAATGTCCTCTTAACAAAAAACAGGAAGCGGAAAACTCCAAACCACAGTAGGATGAGGACGGGTTTATAAAACCAAACCCCAGAAGCAAAGCAAACAAAAAGCAGAGCAGAACCCCAGTAGTAAATAATCCGGAGACCCGAAATAAAACGGAAGGAAGGGATAAAATCAACAAAGGGGTAGAAAACGAAAAGGATTTAGCAAAAGCTCAAGAAGTCAGAGAACAAGCAACAAATGAGTCCATCGATCGACCAATTAACAAGAAGGAACATAGGAGTTGCGCAACCCCAATGGATGGAAAAATTAGAGACGACAACACCCCCATGCAAGAAGTAGAGGGAGATGTGGAAATGACCCCAAGTGAAGTAGGCACAGAAGATCTTGATCTCAGAGACCTCGTGGAAAGGAAATGGATAGATCTCTCGAACATACTAGAGCAATGGAAAAGACAGAGACTAGACAATGTACCAATAAAGCAACTTGATCGCATTCAGTACCTGTTTCTCCTAAGGGAGGAAGCAAAAGCCAAAGGACTAAAGCATACACAGGGAGATCGGACACCTAGGAGTCAAAGTCGACGAGGGACAACCACAACTTTCACCCAAGTAGACGAGGAGGAAAAAATGCAGGAAATCAAATTGTGTAGTCCTACAAGAGCTTGGAGGGCTACTGATAAACTCGGGTAAGAACAAGTAACTCTTCCCCAACTCCCCCCCACATGTTTAAATGAAGGTTATAACTTGGAATATAAGAGGCCTAAACAGTTCGAGAAAGCAAAGAATCCTTAGGAATAGACTAAAGCAAGAACAACCAGATCTCTGTTTTATACAAGAAACAAAATGCAATACAAATAGAATGGAGGAAATAAGTAAACAACAATGGCGCAAGTACAAGATGGTGGCTATTGGGGGCCACCAAATGGTAGGAGGAATTCTCACCTTGTGGAACCAACAAGTACTGAGCCTAATAGTAGCCAAAGCAACTAGGCACACCCTTACGGTTTGCATGCAAATCATTGGGAACACAGAGGTGATTCTATGCATTAATGTGTATGGGCCCCTGGTGTCAGAGGAAAAGAGAGGAATGATATGAGACTTAGAAGAGCTTAAAACCCGATTCAACAACCTCCAATGGATCCTAACAGGGGACTTCAACATCATCACATCACTTGTGAAGAAAAAAGGAGGTACAAGAAGATTGGATAGGGATGCAAAAAAATTCTCAAAGTTCATAGACACAGCGGAGATGATAGACCTCAAAACTAATAATGGTCAGTTCACCTAGAACAATAAATGGATGAACTAATATCATGGAGCAACAAAACTCCACAGTTTCCTAGTATCAAAGTCAATCATTATGCATGGGCTAACCTTAGATTGCAACATCCTCCCCTGGGGGGGATTTGATCACTGGCTAGTGCAACTAGAAACAAGCTTTCGAACGACACCAAAGAACAAACCCTTTAGATTTGAGAAATTCTGGATTGAACACCCAACTTTCAAGGAAAGAATCAAACAGTGGTGGCGGGAGGAGCAACCAGAGCAAGGGACAAGGATGTTCAAACTCTATAAGAAACTAAAGTATAAATTATAGGCTCAAGGAGTGGAACAATGACACTTTTGGGAACATAAACCAAGAGAAAAACAACATAGAGGAAAAAATGAAAAAACTCCATGAAATTTGCATTTTGGAGGGCTATACGGAGGAATGAAAAAAGGAAGAGATCCAGATGACCCAGGAATGGGAAGTTCAATGCCAGCAGGAAGAAACACTTTGGCAACAAAAGTCCTGTATTAGATGGCTAAAGGAAGGAGAACAAAACACCAAGTTTTTTCATAGAACAACCATGGCTAGAAGAACCCATATCAAAATCCTGAAGATTAAGTCTAGGACAGAATAGAGTGAGAATCACATAAGGAGATCGAAATTACTTTGGTAAACCACTTCCACGGGATAGCCCAGGAACCCAACAAGGACAAAATGGAGGTCATACAAAGGATAATCCAGCATACCTCACCTGGTCACCGAGGAACAAAATAACAACCTGAACAAACCCATTGTAGAGGAGGAAATTGACCAAGTACTCCAGAAAATGCCCAACAGGAAAACTCTAGGTCCATATAGCTTCACAATAGAGTTTTTCAAAGCCTGTTGGGAAATTGTCAAACATGACATTTATAGGGTAGTGGAAGACTCTAAAAGGTCAACCTCCATCCTAAAAGCGCTCAATGCTACAATGATTACACTAATCCCCAAAGAAAATGAAGCCAAAAACCTCGGATCGGTACAGACCTATAGCACTATGCAAAGTGGTTTATAAGATAATCTCCAAAGTTATAGCAAATAGATTGAAACCCCTCTTATCCACATTGATCTCACAGGAATAGGTAGGCTTTGTGGAAGGAAGACAAATAATGGACAATATTATTCATGTCCATGAGTTGATCCACACCGTGAAGCTTCAGAAGAGAGGGGGAATGATAATACAACTGGACCTAGCAAAAGCTTATGGCAAAATTAGTTGGCACTATATGGTCAAGACCTTGGAAGCCTTTGGGTTCACCCAACACTGGATCAGCTGGATAGTCAGTCTAGTTTCCACAACAAGCTACTCACTGCTAATAAATGGAACCCCTACCAAACCCTTCTGGCCCACGAGAGACATCAGACAAGGAGACTCGCTATCCCCTTTCCTTTTCATTCTGATGATGGAAGGTCTCAGTGGAAGCATTAAAAGCGCAACTGCAACAAGTGAAATAACAGCTTTCAAACCTTTCGAAAATTGTCCTACTTCCACGCACCAACAGTTCGTGGATGACACCTTACTTCATGGCATACCCACAGTCAAGGAAGCAAAAGCCTACAAACGAATCCTAGAAGAGTTTGGTGAAGCCTCGGGTGCAAAGATCAATCATTCCAAATCTATGATCTTCTTCTTCGATATCAACCTCGCAATCCAAAGGAATTTAGCTATAACATCCTGGGCTTTTAACGCAAAACACTCCCAACTAAGTACTTGGGCATAACTCTAACAGACAAAGCTTACAAGATGTCCACTTGGGAAGGAATAATCAACAAACTACAGGTGTGGGTAAAAAATTGGACTTACAAATCCCTCAACCTAGTTGAAAGACTTATTTTGACCAAGTCTGTTTTGTAAGCAATTCCAACTTTTATGATGTTCATTTTCCCAACCCCCAAGGGGATACTACAAACAATAAGAACCATCCAAAGGGACTTCCTGTGGCAAAGAGCAAAAACAAGGAAAAAATGGGCCTTGGTGGCTTGGGAGAAGGCCTGTAAACCAAAAAGCAACGGAGGTCTGGGGTTACAAGACCCGCAAGTGACCAATGACGCCTATGGGGCGAAACTCTGGTGGCGTTGGGTCAAAGAAACTATTACACCATGGGCAAACCTATGGAAGGCAAAGTATGCCCCGAACATAAGCGACCAGGACAGAGTTCGCTTCAGAGGAACCAGGGAAGGTTCAACCATTTGGAACCTAGCCTGGTGCAACAAAGTCTCGATTCATACATACAACTTTTGGGAAGTAAGGAATGGCAAAACAACTAGATTCTGGGAGGACGCATGGCAACAAGAACCCAGAATGGAGAAACCAGACAGGGAGACACTCCAACATGAGCTGATCGCACAAGGTAAAACCAGAGTCTACCATTACTGGAAACAAGAAATAGATCACAACAAATGGAGAATTTGCCCATAAAATAGAGCCCAAACTGCAACAGCAGTAAAAGAGGTGGAGGAGGAATTGGGGAGACAAAAAATTGCAGTCACGGAAGGACATGACCATCTGAGATGGGGACAAAAAGACGACGGGGAATTCAATCTCAAAGAAGCCTGACACTATATAGCGGACCAAGACCAAGAATACCCGACTTACAATGGGATATGCTTAGGAACGACGCCCATTGGCCAATTTTTTTTTTCCAATGGTTAATACTCCACCACTAAATTCTAACCTGGGAAAACCTAAGGAAAAGAGTATTCATAGGTCCCTCTAGATGCCACCTCTGTCAAGACAAGGAGGAAACAATGAACCATCTCCTGACGAATGCACCTACACAACAGAAATCTGGGACTAGGCGGCGTCTTTCGACAGTCAAATAGGATCCAAGGTAACATCTCTGCAACAATCAATACTTGGAAAGAGAATTACAGTGAAAACGAAGAGGTGAACCTCTGTTGGACCCTCATCCCGAGAATGATCGTATGGGCAATATGGAAGGAAAGGAACCGATGCATCTTCAGGAACCAAAGCTAGCTGAAAGGGAAGATCAAGGAAACAATAATCTCCATGACAAAAGAAACGGTACAGAGCCACAACTGCCAGACAGGAAGAGCGCAACTCACAGACCAGGACTTTCGAATTCTAGAAACATTCCACCAGAAAGACAGACGCGACCCCAATCAGGTAAAACGACCACTGCAACTCCAAGTAGGTGAGCGCAATTGGAAACCACCACCAGTAAGCTCCCTCAAAATGAATTTCGATGGGGCGTCGAAAGGTAACCTGGGACATACAGGAATGGGAGGAGTAATCAGGGACAGTAAAGGAAATATCATCCAACTGTACGTTGGGAGTCTGGGAAACTCAACCAACAACGTTGTGGAATTCAGAGCCCTAGTGACCGGCCTTGAGATCCGAAGACGGGAAGGGATAACAAATGTCATAGTGGAAGGAGACTCCACATTGGATATCAACACAATAAAGAGACTCCAAAACGGTACTAGAGTAGGCAAAATTTAGCGGCACTGGTGCTTGGCACAGTCCCTGCAAAAAAATTTGGAGCACTTGCAAACGGGGATCACAGTGGAGTCTTGCTGGGTGCAGGGGTCATCAAATGGATTGGTGGATAGAATCGCTAATGAGGGGGTCGACAAGCAAGAACCAGAACTGGACACTAACTGGAGTAACATCTTGAATGGTCAGTTCCGATCAGACTGCATCCAACTAGCGACAAAACACTGTGACGACAGCGGAAGTACGGACGACCACATCAAGGATGGAGGTGCAAAAATCACTGAAGGGCACGAAGGATCCAGGGAAAATCCAATAGCCCACCACCCAAACATGAGTTACAATGCAGATCCAGGGCACACAACAAGAGGAGGTACGACACCACGGTCTTGTCAATAGGAAGAAGGACAGGGACAAGGATTGTTTGTGGAAAAGCAAAAAAGTTAATCAGCGTGCGACAAAGGATGAAGGACAAAAGCGTTTCCAATGGCCAAGTATGGATACACCTCACCCAAGTACAGATATGGGGAGTGGTAATGATTGTCGTTCAGCGGACAGGGCAAAGGATTGGCGCAGAGATGACGACAGGGCTCCCAAGAGCACACACTCCGAAACAGTGAAAAAGGACCAGAAGGTACACCTTTATGAGTGGCCCATGATTGTCGAGACAAGCCCGCAACCGGGAAAAACCCATAAAAGACGAGACACCAAGAATAGCCACAGACTAGAGAAAAGCAATTACAGAGCTCGTCTTACACATAAGGAGGGGGTGAATATGAATAGGAGGAGAAACCAAGACAAAAACCACCACAAGCAAGACGAGATGGTAAGAATGAAGAAAGGTCCCCAGGGAAAAGAACCTCTGATAAGCGCCCGAAAGATTACAAGGATGGAGCAAGCGGCCAGAGAAGCCAAGGGTACTTGTCTCATGTAGGTTGACCCAAAGGACAAAGCGATCATCAATAGGCGGGAGAGAGAAATTAACATCACATGCAAGGGCAAAGCCTGGACATAACTAATTAAAGAAGCAGACAGGATAAGGGACCGAGGGGCTATGCAGCCCAAAACAACCCTCTACCACAAAACGGTGGAGGTCTGGCGAACAAAATTGTTGATAGGTAAGATGAACGCTGACCAGAAAGAGACCAGCAGGGAGACTATCAGGGACCACAGGAAGTTGCTCACAAAAATTTTGAGACGCCTTAGCAACCTGGAGGCCAGTGCACAAAGACTAGTTGAGGACCAGAGGAGCCAAAAAGAAAAAATGGAATGAATGGCAGGCCAATTCCACCTTTACCTACGCTATGTCCACCACATGGAAATCACTCTAGCAGACCGGAGCGGAACATCAGCTTGTATCAGGAAGATGTGCACAGTGAAGCAGAGGAAGGCGAACGAGACAGGAAAGGATGGCGACGCAAGACATCCCATCATCCTAGACTAGCGCGGTTTCAGCGCTAGGTCAAATTGTTTTCAGTATAGGAACTACCCCTGTTATTTTTGGTTATGTTTTTTGTATATGTTACAGTTTAGTCTTTCAAACTGGTTTACAGAGGATTGGGTCGGTTTCCCTTGGTGGCGGCTTAGCTTTTTCCTTGTTATCTTAGACAATGCAACTTCGGGATTCCTGATCTCGTTTCCTTTTTGGCAGATCAAGAGATTCCCCTTGTCTTTTTTGTATCATAACTTTTTACAATAATACAAGATTTCACACTCACAAAAAAAATAAGTTATCTACAACATAAGTTTTTATATAATTAAAATTAACATTACCACATAAATTTTTATACTTAAAATTTATAATAATATAAAATTCATATAGAAAATGTATAGAAAATATTTTTATATAAATAAAATATATATTTTAAATTATTATTAAAAGATTTATAATATAAATAGTTATAATTTAAACATTTTGTATAAAAGAATTATATAGAGAGTTACTCTTAATAATGATTACAAGAGATATTTGTTTTTTTTGGTTCATTTAATAATGATTAAAAAAGATATTTTTTTTTTTTGTTCATTTAATAATGATTAAAAGAGATTTTTATTTTTTCTCATTTGAGACATCTAGCCAGAATGAGAGTATTTTAAAATCACCAACAAACCATTTTAAATGATATGATTTTTTTTTAAATAATAATGATGATTCAACTTACATTCATTAATAAAAACTAATAATAGTTATACGTGAGTTATGGCAATTTTTACCCTCTTTAAATAAAAAATCATAAAATTTAATTTTCAAAATATTCAATAAAAAACCATAAAAATTTCAAACTAATTAATTTAATTCATTGATATCAAGAATAATGAACAAAGGTACTCCTCGTGCTTTGGGTAAAAGCACATTTAATTAATTTTAATGAATATCAATCAAAATTGATATCAATGAAGAATAGTGAACAAAGATACCCGTGTTTTGGGAAAAAAACATTTAATTAGTTTCATTCAATATCAATCAAATATCAATCATTCATGGTCATTTCATCATTAGTTCAAAATAATATTTGAAACTCATATCAAAAGAAGAGGTGTTGTAAGGTTTTGTGTTATTAGTCCCTGCCGTAGGCGTAGAGGGACTATAGCGATCAATAAATCGTTGACTTGGTATTAGATTGTGCATTGACTAGAAATATTTCCATATTGTCTATTGTTGGAACAAGGGAAGTGAAGACATCGATTTTAATATAATAAAAAGTATCATGTTTGTCAAGATCTGATTGGACAAAGGATTGGAGGTCTTATTGCAACCTTTGCTATTCCCAATGTTAAATATCTTGACCTGTCCAAAGTATTTGGTAGTATATGGTTTTTTTTAATTATATATTTTATTATGCATTGGTCAACGGTGGATTAATGCTAGCATTAGTTCAAATGTCTCCCTTAGCATTTTCCGCTGGGTAGAATACATTCTCTACCATATTACTATGTCTGATTTTTGCTTTATTGTTGCGTGCTTCGAGAGAACAAGCTTGCCACGCTGCATATTTTCTTAAATGCTTGCACAGGCCTACGCCCTTCGACGGTCTTGACATTCTTAACTGTTTAACTAACAACTCTGGCAGTGTTAAATGATTATTGTACAGATGGGTTGCAATATAGTTTCATTCATAGTCGGCATCGGTGCTCGAGTGTTTGATCCTTGTTCAGTGCTTTGTTTCATGATTCTTGTTCTTGTTTGATTCAACTTTGCAAAGTTGAGGTCTTGCAATTGCAATTTGAGCTCTTCGTAGTTGTTCACTGGTTTGTTATTTTTCAACTTTGCAAGTTGTTGGACATGTTGTCATGGTTTGCAGTTTTTGGAGCTGAGCTCTTGTTGTCCTTTGTTGACGGGTAAGTTTCCCTGTTGTTGTTGTTTTTCAATGGTGGCAGTCCCACCATCTTTGTCTGTGCTCTTAGTTTTTGTTCCTGGAAAGCATGTGTCTTGCAATGCAGAGGGCTTTACGAAAAGTAGTTGGGAGTCATCAGAAGAGGAAACCATCGGGTGGGGTCTGTACGCAGGGTATGCTTTCATTCTGTGGGTGGGAACACTGCATCTACCTGTTCTATTTCTGCTGAGTAAAGTTATTGTTTTATTTATTTCTCTGTTTTCTTGTCATCTGCTGTGGGGACTAGGGGGGATTGAAGTTGAGAAGAAAAAGGTTCAAAGATACATACGGGAATTGGTGCCCTGCTTTGTTTTTTTTTCCTATTTTGCTACCTTTTATTTTTTTCTCCTACTTTTCTCTGTTTTCATAGAAAATGAAACTATGTAGCAAATAGCTTCAAAGTGACAGTTGAAGAGATGAACGAGGTAATAGATGTTGAGTCGTACGAAATAGCTACACAGTCCATTTTACATGACAACATTGATGTGGTTTTGCATAGCAATGTGCTTTTTAGATTGGATGCATTCTTGTATACTGTTGGGGATTGCCTTTTTGATACATTCTAGGTTCTATTGCATTTCCGTTATTCGTCGACAGAGCTGCGCGGATTGATAGATTATTTCTTGACCTGTTTTAAAAATGGCGATGTCGAGGCTTTACAGTCCTATGAATACGAACTGGAATTTGATTTTCTTTGGCAGTTGCATGGAATACAAGATGTTAGTGCATATTTTTCAAAAATGTGGTTGTCTGCATCTCCAGTTCTACCTCCGCATGAGAGGGGACTTTGGGGAGATACATTTTGTATACGATGGTTGTCTAACTGACTGAATATACCAGTTGCCATTTGGTCATTGACAAGAAAAACAAGATATCTACTATTCAATAAAACTGCATCTGACAATCCATACTGCATCTTGTTCCATGATGCCAATGCCCTCAGTGGCCATTATGAACCACTGGTGTACAGAAAAATGCCCATATGCAATATAGAAGGTCCTTGTATCTACTTGTCCATTATTTGCAAAGACCTTCAATCGCAATGCAAAGGGATTTTGCATGGCATAGATTGCCATGGTTTATAGCTGACAACAAACGTTATGTCTATGTAACACCCTGTTTCCCCCAGATTGTAAATATAACTGAACTAGCCAAGGACTATGGCAAAACTCATAAGTATGAATATGTGATGTAAATGATAGATTGAATATTATTGAATTTATTGCAGAGCTGCTGAGAGGGGATGTGCGGAAAAGAGACCACGATGGTGGTGGAGGGCACCTTGAAAAAGGGGCGTTAACTTCCACCAAGAATGGAATACCGTATTTGGACTCCACTGGCCCGGAGAACCAAAAG
>ML846478.1:0-18173 GCA_009831015.1 Picea engelmannii
AGATCTGTTCATTTTTTGATAATGTGTTGCACAGGTTTACATGATCAATGTTTATATCATTGCTATTGATATGAGTTGAGCTTTCGTGATGTTGTCCCTTCAGATGACTACAACCTGCTATTCATTGATAGTGACTCTTCCTATTGCACCTGCATAATAAACATGTTAGTAAAGTTACATTAAGGGCAATTTAAAGAAGACAAGATATTACAACGAGTGCAAAGGAACCTTAGTTCTACAATACTACATGCATAAAATCTTTGTTGATTATTGTGAACCTTAGTTAGAAAGGAAATGGCTACAAAAAATTGTGTAATTACATTTTTTATATATGCATATGGTGGAAATTTTGGTGGTGCACTTTGGCAAGGTGACAATGCAATGGTTATGCATTGATTAATGGAATATGTAGTTGATATACCTATGTTATAATGTTGGTGGATCATGGTGATTATGCTATGTTTCGGGTTGATGTTGATCACGTTATTTGGTGATGATGCTATACATGATCATTTATATTGTGTAGTGTTCAAGCGATTTATTTGAGTTATATCGTGAATGTAAACATGGGTGGCGCATTTGGAAAAGTGAATGCAAATGGTTGAATTATTATGTGGACTAGGATTATGCTATGGTTTAAATGTTTTGATACTATCGATGCATTGGTTCATTAATTGTGTTAATGAAAGGATCGTTGGCATGTACTGTGGAGTAAATGAGATAGAGGTGGAGGTGACGTGAAATTACTGTATGCCACCTTTACCCTAGTCGGACTATTGTTTGATCTTGATATTGTGTTCATGCTTCGGATTTTTAGTAGGGTGAAAATGCTCGACCACCTCTCATCTTAAGGATTTCGATTAACAATTATGTTTCTTTTGGCCATTCTTGACTTCACTCTGGTTATGTAATGATTTTGGCTCAATTGTATGGTTTTTTGTTGTCCTGAGTGCTGTAACTGTGTTAAATTTTGGTTTTGAATGGAAAATGGATGGTTCTTATCGTAATAGTTTGAGTTCAGCGGATTTGCTAGTCTTCCTGGGTGATAGTTCTTGGTTATCACTGTTTTTTGGTTGAAGGGTTTTGTTTTTATCTCGGCTGGTTGGTGGTCTTCACGCATCAATACTAAATCTATGTCTAGTTTCTTGGGTTTAACTAGATCTCTGCTTCCCTGTTTGACCTTGTCATGGAACTATCTCTCGTTCACAAGAGAATCATAGTCCTCTTTGTGCGTGCGCCTTGGCCTCTAAGTCTCACTATTATGAGTTGTTGGTTCCATTCCTCTTGTGATGGCTACCATGCAAACCCTTAACCCTCCAGACTAGAGTTTCATTAGGTGACTATCGAACCAGTCAAGTTGTTTCCGATTATTCTAGTCTATCACTTTGAGTACAAGCTCACCCACTGGCCGTATAGCAGTTGTGTTGGTGTGGTTTTTGGTCACTCCCTCTGTGATATTAGGGTAAAACTTACATTTCTATTTTCTTCTTAAGGTCATAGTCACCCACCTTATGCTAAGTAACTCAACAATTTTAATGGAAGGGCCTCTTCCTTGTGTCAATTGAATGCCTGGTTATGCATAAATACCATGGCTTGTTCGATTGGTTGTTTCTCTACCACAATGGAAATTATTAGTTGATATACAATCAATAGTATTCACCTTATGAAGTTTCAGTTGATGGCTGGCATTGGTTATGAATATTGGGGTTGCTCACACAGGTTGTATTCTGTGTATGGTGTTGTGAAAATAAAACATGGGGCATAATAACAATTGTTTTCGTTCATGATGATTGAATTGGATAACTACATAAGGCATGAACACAACATCCTTTTGTTTGTGGGTTGAATAAACCTGAGTGCACACAGCTTGGTCAATCACAATTGTCTAAATCAATAGCTCGACACGATTTATTGAGTTATATCATGGTCGTATGTTGTTGTGGTAAATGAAACTATTGCACCATGAAGTTTTCTCAGTTGCACACTATGTGTAGTATGGGTGACTTGTTTTCATGCTTAGTGATATCCACTAAGTTTTAAGTGAATTATTGATTGCAAATTGTCCACTGTTGATGAAAATTGTGTTGAGTAGGAGGCTCAGTTTTAAGTCACATTGAATTGTTTTTTTTTTAAAGACAAAATTACATCGCCCGGGAAACGTACTCCCGTGGGGATTGTGTCTAAACGATGGTTGCTGGTTATATAATAAATTGTCATTTCAAGCGTGACAATTTGGTCTTGATTATTTTACTGTGCATATGTATGGGAACACATATGAATATAGATCTTGATTGGCTCTATTACATAAATAGTGTCTTTATTATTATTTTGAAAGAACGACTTTTGGACATAGATATGGATTGAAGAAATGTCTGGCAGTGGTGGATGTTAACGATTATAACTTGGGGATGAGTGTTGTTGTTGACTATTATAAAATGCATAATGCATAAATAAAAGGAAAAAAAACTCTTACAAATTGTGTGAAATACTTATGTTGTAATGATACTGTGTTGGATATTAATGGAAAGTGAAATTAAGCAAATACAAAAGAATTTTACTCAATCATCTGATTATTGGTTGATGTCTATTTTTATTACTACAAAACATGTTATGGATTGCTTGATTAATTTCATGAACAATAAAAGTTTTTTCCCCCTCATTATCTCATTTTCTGCTAATTAAAACCCCCTCACATATCCAATATTCATTTTGTTCACAACCTGTTATGATATTGATTACCGCTAAGAGAATTTCTGTGTTAAGTGGATTGCAGTGAAGTTTTACTTGGTTGATTTACAATTGATTTTTGTTATCATTGAGAAGTGACCATTTCTTCTCCCTTTCATTATATCATACTTTCTCTAAATACAAACCCCTCACATATTCTAGAACACTGTTTCACCCCCCTGCTCGTTGATTAACATTAGAACAATTTGTATGGATTGGATTGCGTGAGACTGATACAACATGAGCCAAATATATTTCGTATTTTTAAGGAGTTGTCATGCATGGTTATTGTTGGTTACTATTTCCCTTCTTGGGTTGTCTGAGTTATTGACCCAAGGTTCATGTCATTTGGGGTTCCAACAAAGCCTCTAAAACTATTGGCCCTCCTGGTAAACCAGAAGGCAACACAACACCCGGAAGGTACTACATAGCCTCACTCGAGATAGCTTTAAATGGGTGACTGTAAGACTTAGGTGTTTGCAGCCTAGGACAGAGTATGGGATAGGGGTTTCTTGATTAAATCCAAGTACCATGAGCTGTAAGGTAAGCTACTTATTCATCTAAGCCGCATACATATATCCCATAGTTTAATTCCAGCAAAGTATAAACATATTCATAACAATGTATTAACTCATTCATCAAGCTTAACCATTAATTGTTGAAAGAAAGTAGATACATGCATACATTCAACATGTTATGCAAGTATTACCATGGTTCACCCCCTCCTGGGCTACTTCCACAAAGATTTGGCTCTTGGCTCTTTTATTATGGCAGTTCTGCATTTCTGGCGCCGGGCACTTACAATTCTCCACAAAACTGGGTAAGATCTATGTGAGGCAAACAAGATCGCACCAGGATCTATAGCCTACGGTCTAATCCTTAGATCTACATTTCCTCATATATTCTTTGATAAATTTCTTACAAAATCAATTCATATAGCAAAAAACATTACATATCGCCTACACTCATACATGGTTACAGTCTCCAAAACTTAACTCCAAAGCCTAACCCTCAACAACAACAATAATAACAAACCCCCCCCCCCAATATGATACTTTCACATCTATATTTATACATTTCAGGCTCTTCATCCTTTTTCACAATATTACCAAAACCCTAACCCTTCTTACGTTAGGTCTTTCTCCCATGCACATGTTTTTCTTCCTCCAGCTGTTGCTTTCCTTTGTGCACGCTTTCTTGCATGTGCCTGTGCTATTCTTTTGCTAGTTGTTACTTCAGTTTTCTACATGCTTTCTTTCCCACGATAGTTCTTCTTTCCCCTTCGACCTGGTGCCAACAGGCCCCCAACACTGACATGTGACTCATCCCAAGTCACCTAATTTATCTGTGCTTCCTCGATCTCCTTGGTGATCATCTGGAACTTCTCCTGCAACTCTGCTGCTTTTGCTAGTGCCTGCGTTGTTTTCTCCTTGATGGTGTCGACTATCTAAGCTGCCACTTCCTCACTCATTAGTCCTATGCATTCTAGCTAAGTCTGTGTTGTCTATTTTGTGGCTTCTTCTGCATGCACAAGTACTTCTGCTACCCATTCCTGCAATGGTTCTATTTGAGCATGATGATCCTATTTCTGTGTTTGCGCAGTGATAAGTTCTTCCTGTATCTTCTTCAACTCTTGCGTTCCCTTGACCCGTTCTAGAATTGATATGGTATTTTGTCACTTCTTGAGTTCTTGGATCGTTCCATTGATCCTCTCCTCCTCCTTGTACCAGTGTTGGACCTGTGGATCCTCTTCCAACCTTGTTCAAAGTTGCGCTGCTTTATCCAGTAAGTCGGTCGCCGTGCTAACCTATTTTTTTAGCTCCTCCAGTTGTATTGTTGCTTCTTTCTTCCTTTTCTCCTTCACTGCTGGTGGAGTTGTTGGTCTAATCTGTCCGCGGAGAGTCTTGATCTCCTTCTGATACTGATCAATTGCCTACACAATCTAGTCGATATTTTCTGCGGCTGGGAGTTCATTTCCTTGCACAGTGGTTGGAAGTTTCCCAAATTTTTTTCCCACTTTGCATTCCAGCTCATTTCTGCGTTCCTTCTCCTCATGAGTTTCAGATTTGGCCTGCACACAAACTATTTCTAGTGCTTCCCACTTCTTTTTTGCTTGTTGTAGCTAGACTAATTTTTTTTGTGCTCGTGACTGCATCTTGTGGTCGACACTAATCTGTATTTTTCATAATTCTCTTGATGGTATCCGTGTCAAGAAAAATTGGATATGATCCAAATCCTTCAATGGTGTTTGTCCCACAATTTCATCCATTCATAGGATGATAGGATTTATGTAGATCGTGGAATGTGTGTGTGGTATCAGAAGAACTGGGTCACGTTCTTCTACCTCCACCCTTTATGTGGTATGTGTGGTCGATTTCTCTATTCCTCTACTACTACTCGTGATCTGGGCTTCCCCAAGTTTCTTAAGGAGCTGTCCCATTTCTGTCAGTTCCTTCTGCATTTTATCCCTGTGGTGTGCGACATGATCAAAATCCTCTGCGAGGTAGTCTCAGACCATTCTAGCAATCATGTCTCCATCATACTCCATGATTGTATAGTCTGGTGGTGGTTGTTGTGCCTTCATTTTATTGCATGCACATGCTTCTTGTACCGCTGGTCTCTTAGTTCCCCCTGTTTCATATGTGATGGGGTTCGATGCAGTTTCCTGTGCTCCCTCAGCCAGTTTTCGTTGTCCATTGGTCGATTGAGTGGTTTCTGGCCTCCCCTTCTGGGTCCCTGGCTGATTTGAGCCATTATTTCCCTGAGTCGACTTGATTTGTCCCATTCTTAATTTCTTGGGTATTGGGATTTGTGGAGGTTATGTTTTCACCTACGGAGCCCCTCCTTCTACTGTTTGTCCTAGTACTTCTCTAGGTATGGTTGGAATCCTCCATTCATCAGGCCATTCATTGATGATCATGTCGATATCTCCCTCGGTGATGTAGTAGTGCATCTGCAACCACTGTTTATCTAGGTCTTGCCTTGGTTGTATCCACATGGCTTGTCGCCTAGCCTAGAAATTGGCAATGCCCCTGTATCGTGCGACAGCCTCTGGTGTTACTCTCCATGCTCAACTGATGGCTTCCTATATCTCCCATAGGTAAGCTTCGAATACGATTCCATTCTCCCTCTTATGCTTGGTTAGTGGTGCGGATCTCAAGACACAATGTATTTTTCCTCTTGGCTATGGTGTGGTACAAAAGACGACGTGTTCTAGTTCTCTCCATCCCATGAAAACTATGAAAGTGATCAGCCATGAGTAATGAAATTCCATACCTGTGTCCTGTGTGTCTTTGTAGTCTACTTGGAACAAGTTTGATAGGTATGGCAGATAGCTCATGGAGGTTCCTTCTACGCACTGAGCTGCAACAACAATGACTCCTGTCGGTACTTCATCTTTGCGGCATTTTCTTAGCAGTTTGCAGGCTAAGATTTTTGCACCCAATCGCGTCGTGACATTGTTGATCCATTTGATTATAATGCCTCTTTTTCCCCTGTCGGTGCTATATTTCTTTTTGATCTCTTCTGCCAATGTTTTTTCCTTGGACTTATCATCCAGAATCAGCATGAGATCCATACCCCAGGTGGGTAGGCCTATTATCTACGCAATAAGTTCGATAGTTATGGGGACAGGTTTGTCCAACCATACATCCCCTCCATGCGTAAATTTTAGCAGTTGCTTGATGCACACCGACGCATATTGGCCTCTGCCAAAGTGTTGTACCTTCAGTAATCCTAGAATTCCTATTTTGTCTAGTCCAGTTGCCCACTGGTGTGGCTGAGTGATGGTTTCTCTGAGTTGGTTCACGACTATTTTCTACATAAAGACCTATGGTGCAAGCTATGGATATTTGGTTTCATCTGCTACGTAATGGTTGAAATACTTGAGCTTCCCGACGTGACCCAATAGCTGTAGATCCACCTGTACTCCCTCTGGTATGCGAGGTAGCACAATCTCTGTAGCCGGTTTCTTTCGAGGTGAGCTCAATATATGAACTCAGTCTTCCTGCTATGTTGGCTGGCTCGAAGTTCCAACAACTCCTGGTTGTTCCCCTGTCATCCACTCTGGCCCCGCCCAGGTAGTTCTAGTGGTCTCCTTAGCTGGGTGACCTAAGATGGGTGCTTGCATATTGTCTAGTTGATCCTCTTCTCCCAGATGTTGTGCTGTTCCATTCACTTCCACAACTGCTTCAATATGTTCTGGTGGTATTTCTTGGTGGGTTTCTTCTTCTTTGTTCTAAGGCTCGTGCACTGCTGCTAGTGTATCCTGTTCCATGGCCTCTGTTTGTGGTTGTGGAATGTCCTCTAGTATTGGTATGGACTCTACTGGGATTTCCTCTGGCAATGAGATTTCGTCAATATCGACGATCTCCGATGGCTGCTGCTCGTTTTCTTCTAGTGGTCCCTGTGACCTAGTCTAAAACCTGGTTGATCTGGCTATCTGGCCTAGTTCTGCGAGCTTCGATGGTGCCATAATGGTGTCTTTAGAACGTTTGTTGAGTTTGAATGGCTTCAGTGAGCTCTGTGGTTTCACTCTATTCATTCTAGCTGCTATTGCTCTTTTTCTGTTCTCCTTTTGCAAATAAACTAACTGCTTCTGTGCTCGTGTGTTGTATGGGCTCATCATGAAGCTTGCCGAGGAAGATTCCTCCATCATGCGATTAATGCAACATAACTGTGGGTTAAATGCATCCGTGATGGTTTATTACTTTCCATTATGCCTACTCTTCTATCTCCAGTAGGCGCGTTTAATGTGACATCCCATCCATCCTTTCCTTGCCTTAACTCTGCCTCATGCTATCCTATCAACCTGCTTTTGCATACTTTCCTTTTACCGCTTGTTTCCTTTTTCAGTATGGCTGTTCGTTTCCCTTGCTAGCTTCATGTTTTGTATGCGGCTTGTCCCTCACGCTGTGCGCTTTTTTTTTTTTAACTACACGATGGGTGGTTGACTGTCCTTGTACAGCTTCAGTCGGCTCCCATTGATCATTCCTCTGAGGTATGCACCTGCTAGATCTCTTAAATTTTAAACTCCTCCGTCCGTGACAGATTTTACCTCGTATGGTCCTAGCCAATGCATTCTCATCTTTCCTGGGTGTTGCAACGATTTACTGTCGTAGAGAAATACTATATCTCCTTCCTTGATCTTCTTCCTCTTGATGTGGAGGTCGTGCCAAGATTTTTCTCTTGCTTTCCATACTTGTTGGTGGAATCCTGCCAAGATTTGGTCTTCCTCCATCGACAGTAACTGCTTCAGTCTTTCTTGTACTGCGCCTCATTCTGTCATGTGTGTGATAGCTGATACGCATAGACTGGGTATTAAAAATTCTAAGGACACTATTGCTTCTTGACCATAGACTAGTTTGAATGGTGTGTGGCCTGTCAACTTTTTTCATGTCGTTCTATATGGCCATAACACTACTGGTACCTTGAGGTCCCAATCGTCCATGTTGACGTTACATATCTTTGTCAAGGTGTTCTATAGAATATTGTTGAAGGCTTCTACCATTCCATTTGTCTATGGATGATACAATGGGCTTTTTTGGTGATGAAACTCAAACTCTTCAAGCATCGCTCAGATGGTGCTGTTTATGAAGTGAGTTCCTTGGTTGCTCATCAAAATTCTTGGGCACCCAAATATAGTAATTACCTGTTCAAACAGAAAGTGTGCAGTTGTTTCTGCGCTGCAATATTTTACTAGTGCATATTTCACCCATCTTGTTAGGTATTCCGTCGTGGTGATAATATATCTCGCCCCCATTCTTTTGGCTGGTGGGTTAATAGGTCCCACAAAGTCTATCATCTATTTGTCGAATTCCTAAAGTGTCACTTGTGGTCGTAGTGGCATATCGTCCCTTATGTTGGGTTTGCCTACCCTTTGACAGACATCACATTGCTGACAATACTCTTTTGAGTCTCTGTGGATCGTTGGCCACCATAATCCTGCATGTAGTACCTTCTGCGTGGTAGCTTTTCTTGCATAATGCCCTCCTATTCTCTCATGGGATTTTGCTAAAATTTTTGGTCATTCGTGATCTATTACATATCTTCGAAGATGCTATCTGCGCCCATATTGTATATATGTCCTGCGATCAATTGATAGTCGGCTGCGTGGACTACCGGGTTCTTCTTTTGCGCAGTGGTATATTCTTGCGGTGGAATAACTGTGCTCAAGTACTGGATGATCTTTGATAAGTAATCGTCAATAATCTATACTAAGAATAGCTGTGCATCTGGAAAGTTGTATTCTAAATTTGTTGGTTCCTCTCCATTTGTGACCCTCGATAGGTGGTCAGGTCCTGCATTCAGTTTTCTTGGTTTAACTATTACCTCAAAGTTGGATTCTTGAAATAGCAATAACCATCAACATATTCTCCCCCCAACATTGGATTGTTGACTAGGTATTTCAGGGCTGAGTGATTTGTAAACATCTTAAAGTGTTTTCCCAATAGGTAATGTTTGTATTTATGTAGTGCATAAACCATAGCTAGGCCTTCTCTTTCTGTCGTGTTATAATTCTGTTATGAGTCTGATAATTTTTTTCTTGCGAACGCTATCGGGTGATCCAAGTCTCCTTCTCCTAGTTGTGCTAAGATAGCTCCAAGTGCTATCGTTGATGCATCTACATGTACATGGAATTCCTTCTCGCAATCTGGAAATACCAATATTGGTGTGATGACCATCTTTTCCTCCAGTGTATCCAGACCGTGTTGGCACTCGTTGTTCCATTGGTACTTTGCATCCTTCCTTAACAGTTTTTCCATTGGCATTGTAATTTGCGCGTAGCCTTTGATGAATTTCCTGTAATATCATGTATGTCCTAACGTTGCTCTTAATTGAAGGACTATTTTTGGTGCTGGTAGGTTAACACTGACTACGATTTTGTCCGGATCCACTAGAAAACCATGTTTGCATACTATGTGTCCCATTTATTGATATTCAGTGATATCTGACACTGTCTGCATTGTTCTAACATCAATCGTAAAACTTCCACATGGTTTTTTAGTAAGCTATACACTGTCCAATCATCCCGGTATACTTATAGGAATTGATGGATGAATTCCTTAAATGCTGTGATGAGCACTCTAGAAAATATCGCAGGTGAATTCTTCAGTCCAAAAGAAATGACTGTATATTGATAAGATCCCCATTCTGTCATGAACGTGGTCTTGTGTCTATCCTCCTGTGCTATCTTAATCTGATGATATCCTGAGAATCCATTGATGAATGAGTAGGCTTCGTGGCCTCCTACGTTCTCGAGTACTTCGTTCGTGAACGGTGTGGGGAATGGGTCGTGTAGGCATGCATCGTTCAAATTCCTCAAGTCGACGCATATCTTGATCCATCTTCCATGTACTACCATCGGGCTTATCCATTCTGATTCTTCAACTGGTTTGATGATGCCAGCCTTGAGCATCCTGTCGATCTCATCTTTAACTTTTTGTTTATATATGGGGTTCAATCTATATGGTCGTTTTTTAGTGGATCTCGCATCAGGTCTGAGTGGTATCTTCATTTCTCCTAATTCTTCGGATACACCTTTCATCTCTATAAAGGTTGTGGGAAAAAAGGTCGCTGTATTAGTGAAACAATTCTGTGATGCTTTCTAGTGTCTGTTCGTCCCAATAATCTCCAATGCTAATAATTTTGGGCTTCTCGACAGTCCCTATGTTAACCTTCTTTATCTTGATTGGCATAGAGATGAACTCTGACTCTAAGAGTGGTCCTTCCACATCTCTCTCCCCTTCGACTTCTTCGATCTGAATATCGCACGGATCATCTTCATCTGGTGCTTCCTCCTGTACATGGTAGCATGAAAGTAGATCCTTGACTGTATGATTATTCCATTGTTGTACCTCTATGATAGCTTCCACTTCTGGTTCTTCAATGAATATGACATTTCTGATCGGTTTTAGGGCCACGTCTATGTTGGGGTTCTCATGCTCGAATGAGAAAGTGACTGTAAAGTTTGTTGGAGTGTCGCCCATGTCTTGGTTCCTTTATGCATTTCTTGGTCCTTATACCAATTGGCCGGTATTCCCTCTAAAGTATGAATGAAGTGGTGAGACCATTCCTCTGGTGGCGTCATTTTCCACAGTGTTTTACATGCCTCCAAGTGTTCTGCTGGTGTGCCTAGTCCGTCATATTTATGTTGTTAGTTACCTATCTGTTCTACACCGAACCTTATGCGTAGTAATCKCTTACATTGGTACCAATCTGTGATAGTATCTTTGTGTGCACCCCACCATCTTGTGGGTGTAGCCTTCAGTGCTAAATCCAATGCTAGMAATATTTAGTTTTCTAATACTTCATCTTCATATTGTGTCAATAAAGTTTCCAAATCATTTATTCCATGAAAACTGGGTGGTTCTCTGATTTCTGTGCCCATCCACCTTAGTGCACGGTCTATTCTGGCACACCTTCTCRTGGATACTTCATGTAGTCTTTGCTGCCAGTTTTCTAACCCGATGTCTGAGTATGTTGTACAYGAAGTAATGCTCCACCAACTGAGTACCCCGTMTGTATTTGGGTTTATATAGTCCACATCATGCRCAGTTGTTCTATACAACTGGCYGATTTCTTCTATATCCAGACAAGTGGGTTCTATGAACCTCTCTCYTTTTGATGGGTCGAGTGGGGCTATGACCTTGTAGTCCCCCAACTCAAATGTCATTTTTCTAGTTTTTAAGTTAATTATGGCCTGGTTGTCAAATGCCCAATCCAGACCAAGTAGCGTCCAGTAAGGTTTTGTGCCGTCTACTATTTCGATGACTTCAAAGTCTGCCTTAGTGTGCACCCCATCCAGATCTACCATCACTCCTTTTAGTCTACCTATTGGTAGGACTCTAAGTTGATTTTCTAGCTTTCATTGAATAATTGAGTATCCCAGTGTAGGTTCTCCCATGCATTTCCATGTAGCTTTTGGTAGTACATTCACTTCGGATCCTAGATCTAGTATAATATCTCCCATATTGAAATCCCCAA
Source organism: Picea engelmannii (assembly GCA_009831015.1). Lineage (NCBI taxonomy): Eukaryota > Viridiplantae > Streptophyta > Pinopsida > Pinales > Pinaceae > Picea > Picea engelmannii. Next base: position 11,713 of record ML846478.1, read on the forward strand.
TGTTAGCATTTAGTCTGAATTCCCTACTTATTCTTCTTCTTATATGTAGGTGGTTGATAGTTTTCAATTCTGGCCTCTGTTCCGTCTTGCTGCTACATTTTTCTATGATGTTTTGCAATATTTTGACAGATGAAGGATCACTTAATATCTTGATGCATGATTGCAAAAAGTCTTTGATAGTACTTGTTCCTTGGGTTGTATTCTGTTGGTATTTTCTAGTGATGGTGGCATTTCATATTCCAGAGCTTCCTTGCTCTGCTATGCAATCGATACAATGTTCTCCTTCTGGAATTCTTGTCAGGCTTCTGTAAGGATCTCCTTCTCCTTATGTGCGTCGAACTGCTTCTTGGGGTCAATGTTATTCTTTACCCATTGGTTCTGTGTTGGTTCCTGTCAAACTGTGTCATTTCCTATTTTCATTCCTCTTTGAGTGACTATGTTGATGTTTCGTCCGTCAGCCCTTGCTTCAGCTGAAATCCACTGAACATTCTAGTTATTTTGATTCCTTTTTTCTTGGATATTTACAAGTAATGTCGGACATTCCTCCATATCATGGTCCAATGCACGACAATACATACAAGTCGTTGGTGGTAGTGGGCACTCTCCTGCATAATGTCTTGGTTGCTGGAAATTGTGACATGTGACTGGTCCTCTATCGTGTCTGAAACCTCCTCTGGTTCATTCTGCTCCTCTATATCCTGTGCGATCTCCTCGTGGTGCATTATATTGTGGTGCCTGATTATACTATGCGGTATTATATTGGGGCTATGCCGGGTTGTATTGTGGCTGGGCATTATTGTACAACTGCGGCACAATATTATACTTCTGCTACGCAGTGTTGTATAGGGTTGGGGCTTGAGTGAACTGTGGTGTTGCTTGCCCAGTCATCATTTTTTCCTGTACCCTGTATGCATATGATGTTCTTTCCTGCATCAGCTCCATATTTCTGCAATCTTTGTCGTCATGGCCAACTAACTTGCAAAAGGTGCAATATGAGTTCTTTGGGAATGTTTAGTATTTCTACATCATCGTGCAGTGGTAAGGGTCATGACCCGGTTTCTTGCATAATTCGCACCATAATCCTTCCTGTGGTAGTGGCTTTGGCATCCCCATCGCTATATACTATGCAAATGTTGGGCATTCATTCTTATGGTGTCCTTCTTCCCTACAGGAAGTGCACCAAACAACTTCTCATTTGTCCTTGTTCTTATTCTAGTTCAGCTAAAATGTTAATTTCTTTAGATCGTCCTTCAATTCTTCAATAGCCGGGTCCATCTGCTAGTACTGATTCTCTTCCAATTGCAAGGCTGCCTACAGAGCCTCTGCCTACGTATGAAACTTCTGTTGTCGTAATGGATATTTTAAGTGTGGGATTAGTGAGTTGACAAACAGGTGGCGATGTTGCATATCAATCATAAGGTATTTTAACTTTCCTTTTAATCGCTTGAATCTTTGATCAATTTCCCATACAAATTCTCCTGGTTTCTGTCTTATTTCAATCATCTCATTCATGTATTGATCCTGTGAGCTCAGCTTCTGGAACTCATTTATCAATAGTTTCTTAATGTCGTCTAGTGTTCTTATTGTTTCGGGAACACTGTTCGTGTCTAGACTCATGTACCTGTCTAGTGCTTGGTCTCTCAGTGTGATCGCTAGCTGCACAAGTTTGGTGTCTTCATCAGTGATCTGCTTTACTTCCCAGATATTTGTGCAAATGAACATATGTTTCTCAGGGTCTTCTGCTGCTTCTCCTCAAAACTCTGGTAATCTTATAGTAGGATCTTGTCCTTCCATTCCAGATACTGAGCTACTCCCTCCTCCATGTGGTGTATATACTTGACTAAGGTTGCTTGAACTGGATTCTCCAGTCATTTCTCCTTGTGTAGATGTACTTTCTGCTATTGGACTTCCTCCGAACTTTGGTTGTCTAAATGGTGGTGTTCTCTTTGGTGTATTGGTCGCACATGGGTTTATGGGTTCCACATTGACATTAATATGAAAGGGATGGATGCCTTCTCCTCCTATTCTCGGGCCTCTTGTTTTCCTCTCATACGTGGCACGCATGATTTCCTCAATCTGCTCCACAGCTCGAAGATCCTCTACCTCTTCCTCATTGCTTGCCAAGCCCTCCCTCTCGACTATGAATCTCTTCTTGGTATTCACCTTATATTGGTAGGGTGCTCCACTACACGTCATTCCTGATGACGCCAAGATCCACTTGAGTTGGTCATCATACATCAAGATCGATTCCAAGGGTTCCTCCTCCTTTTTCTCTTTATTCTTCCCTCCTTCCATTCCTCCTCTCTCTATCAGTGCTTCCCCCCTTCCCCCATGCACGCAGGGAAGTTTAGCTGTCTGATTCCATTGTCATTACACCTTTGTTATATAGCAATATATTGATAGAAGTATACAGTGATCGAATGTACCTTCCTCTAGGTCCTCGTAGGAAATCTTGCTCGACTGCGTTGTATGACTTTCTTGTGTCTATCACAAATTCTGTGATAAAGCCTGCCACAATGCTGTCAAGCCAAAAGTCGACTGCACAGATGAATTTGTTGTTCACCTGTTGCAACTACTGGATCTATACTGGAGGGAAATCTAGTTGTCAAATCTAGTTTTTCATGTGGTTATCCTTTAAACTCAATATCTATTCCTGTAGTAGATGCAGAAAATCACAGAAAAAGACTTCGTGTAAATCCGTAAATACGTATTTATCCAGGTATTTACCCAGTGTGATCCTGGGGTTTCTATTGTCTTTCTGTGCAAACTCTAGCTCTTTAGTTCTCAATTAGCCATTGATTTCTTCTCTCGTGGGGTTCCAAGGTCTCATCATTCCCTTCTAATGGCTCATTGCTCTTCTGTTATGCTCCTTCAGTTCTTATTCATTCTATCTCATCTACTCAGTCCTCTATTGTTCCTCTTAACACAAAAACAAAACCATTTGTTGGTTACTATTTCCCTTCTAGGGTTGTCCGAGTTATTGACGTAGGGGTCATGTCATTCGGGGTTCCAACAAATCCTCTAAAACTATTGGCCCTCCTAGTAAACCAGAAGGAAACACAACACCCGAAAGGTACTGTGCAATCTCACTCAAGATAGATTTAAATGGGTGACTGTAAGACTCAGGTATTTATAGCCTATGAAAGAGTAGGGGATAGGGGTTTCTTGATTAAAGCTAGGTACCGTGAGCTATAAGGTAAACTAATTATTCCTTTAAGTCACATACGTATATCCCACAGTTTAATTCCAACAAAGTATAAACAGATTCATAACAATGTATTAACTCATTCATCAAGCTTAACCATTAATTGTTGAAAGAAAGTAGAGACATGCATACATTCAACACGTTACACAAGTATTACCGTGGTTCACCCCCTCCTGGGTTACATCCATAAATATTTGGATCTTGACTCTTTTATTATGGAAAATCTGCATTTTTGGCATCATATGCTTATAATTCTCCACAAAACTGGGTAAGATCTATGTGAGGCGAACTAGATCACACTAGGCTCTATAGCCTGTAGTCTAATCCTTAGATCTACCTTTCCTCATATCTTCTTTGTTCAACATCTTACAAAATTGGTTCATATAGCTAAAAACATTACATATCGCCTACGCTCCTACATGGTTATAGTCTCCAAAACTTAACTCCAAATCCTAACCCTTAACAACAACAATAATAACAAACCCCCCCCCCCTATATGATACTTTCGTTTCTATATTTATACATTTCATGCTCTTTATCCTTTTTTAGAATATTACCAAAACCCTAACCCTTCTTACATTAGGTCTTTCTCCCATGTGCATGTTGTTCTTCCTCCAGCTGTCACTTTCCTTTGTGCATGCTTTCTTGCATGCACACTTGCTATTCTTTTGCCAGTTGTTACTTCAGTTTTCTGCACACTTTCTTTCCCACAATCATTCTTTCCCCTTCGGCCTGGTGCCAACCGTTATTTAAAAGAATATTTTCCAATTATTAACATATGCAGGATGAGGTTTTTCATTCGGGGAAGCCATGGTCGAGGAAACAGAAGTAGAGGTAACTGGAACCGAGGCCCAAAAAACCTTAGGTTCTCTATACATTTTGGTGTTGATTCAGAAGAGCTTGGCCAGTTATTTCATGTTGGATTCTTTAATTGTATTGGACAGGGAATAGTCCAACGAGGCCTGAAATGCCTCCTTTCGAAGCCCCTCAAGCCCCCATCATCCCTGTGCCTCCTCATGTCTCTTTACAGCCTAAAGACCCAGAAAATGATGGGTGGCAGGAAATTGTCTACCCGATAGTCTCCCAACACTGTGGCTGGCCAAACATAACTTTTCCTACTCCTCCACCTTTAAACCCCATTGTCCAAGCTTCCCCTAACCACTCGCCAATGAAATATTCCCACACCATCAAGAGATTCAAGACTGAAAATCATCATGCATTTGATAAAGGAAAAGCCACTGCTGACCCTTCCTCACCCTCCGATGACTTTGACAAATCCATGTCTTCACATATGTGTTAGCATCAGAAGTCACCCCTGGATTTCTTGCAGGATCAGAGCCCAACGCCCATCAATTTTTACTGTCACGATTTAATAAATGGGGGTGGTCGAATGGAAAGAGACACAGGAAAGCAACACTGACACAGGAACCGGGGTTTGGTATGTAGAAAGCAAGGGAGGTCTTGATCCAACTTCCGTCAGTAAGTTGATTAAAGGGTGGTAGATGGAAGACTTGTGAGAAGGGTGAGAAAGGCTACCTTGGGCAACAAGCCTTCGGAAGCTTGAAGAAGAAAAACTCAGAAGCCAAGATCCTCTTGGTCCAGAGTGTTAAGGAGCTGAACGGTGACTCGACCGGATCCTCCAATTCCAAGCCATTCCAGCACTGAGAAAACAAAAGAACTGATTAGAAACGCTACGAATGTTGTAGTGGTCCAACCTACATCATCCTACAACAACGCAACTCGACTGGATCCTCCAATTTCGAGTTGTTCTAACACAGTAAACAAAGAGATGAAAAAAAAGGCTGACATCCATAAAGTAATTCTCAAATGCCTTATACATTAACCAGAGCGACCAACGCTGCAACAAAACTTTAAAATCAGGAGCCTAACTCAACCATCGACCCTTACAAAAATAACGAAAATGACTACATATACTCAAAAACAACAACAACAACAAAAACAAGATGCTGCATTAAAAACATTTCATCTGCATGTCTTCTGACAGTCTTCGCATGCAGACTCTAGCCGATCGTGCACCCAAGACTTGGTGTCCCCTCGGCCAAATCGGACGGCTATTCTTTGTCAGATGCCACCTTAACTGCACATGGCTCCTGCATGGGAAGTAGCTAAACCATTAAGAGCCAAGATAGCGCATGCAGACCTCCTTGGTGAGTCGAGAACTCAGCATGGCTTCTCTGGAAAAATGGGTACACAGGACCCTCTCGAGTAGTCCACTTGCCAGACCCTACATTCCTTGCATTTAATGAATGAGGAGAGGCCTCAACCACACTTTCTCTCCTTCATTTAGTCCAAGTGAAAACCAGGATCGAGGTCAGATCAAATGGCACTTGGAGATCGCGGTGATTCCTTCTCTGAACATACACAACGCATTCGACCCTTCTTGAACAACTCTTTTCTTTCCCAAGTGACCATGGGTTGTGACCATGTGCTCGTTCCCAAGGCGCCTTCGGTGTTCGCGAATGGGGAGGAGCTAATCCTTGCTTCTTGAAATCACGATGAGAAAAACGCTGAGATGGCTTAATCTGGCGCCATGCGTCCCTCTAGATCTGACGGATCTGAACTCTCCCAACGATGTCGTGGGCCTAGGCCCTCGACACTCCTGGCACCTCGCGTATCGGGGATATGAAGGAGCTGCTCTTTGTGCATCAGAGTCGTGATGAGCGAATAGGCGAGGAGCCTAATCGCGCATTAGGTGTTTCCTGTGGACAGACGGTCGAGATTGCCTCGTGATACTGTGGGCCCTACTTTGAGCACCTTTGGTGCTTTCGGGGTTTGGGGTTTCTAGATATAGGACAACATGGAACCTTTACCCCTAGAACTCCTGATTGCTGAAACGCCGACGCGAGTGGATCTCATGCCACGCGTCCTCTGGATGGACGACTGTTATCTTTCCCTGCACACAATATGGGCACCATCCATTGCGTTATCTTCGGTGCACCTTTCTATTCGCGATTTCCTACCAACCATTGATATGCTCGTATGGATGGATCCAGACCATTGACACTATAATTTTGCCCGCTCACTTGATTTTATGTCCGAAAAGGACTTCTTCTGTTCGCTGCGCTTGGGTGCTCCTCGTGCAACTTGCAGACATGGATATCCCGATGCTGAAAACAAGTAATTTTTCTAACATTAGTCTCCATGGGGGATAGAGTCGTCCCTGTGATGCTCTAAGGACTCATTTTGTAGTTTCAGTGCCTTGCTGTTGGGCTATGGAGTCAGGCTCAAAACATCC
>ML846478.1:23236-35316 GCA_009831015.1 Picea engelmannii
TCCTCCCTTGAAATCCGGCCTTCTTTTACTTCTTCTTCTCTCTGAAATTCGACTTGTATCAAATGAATGTATAATGATGTTTATTTATACCATTTATTTCACTTCCTTTTAACATTAGGGCCGACCTGACACTTTCTTATTTTCTAATTCTTTTCTTTAATTATCTTCAGGGCCTACATGTACAATTCACTTTGTCATCTTCAAAAATTCATTTCTCCTCAACCATGAGGATCCACGTGACGTGCCACATACCACCGGAAAAAACATGATGTATAATATCCATCCATGGGTGTTGTATCTTCATGTTCATTTTCCTTCATGTCCAAATAACTTCATCAATCTTCTGGTCCAAAACCCATGACTAGGGTTGACATCAATGACAACAACCAATCTTCCAACAAAAGAAATGTGCACTCAATGATTCCTCTAGTTCCTCCTTCTCTTTTCCGTGCACTCCCCCATATTATGAAATGGGAATGGTCTCCCAATCCTTCTCTTCAATCCCAAATGTAAATACATCATGGGAAATCTCATGAAGGAAGAAAGAGCAATCCTCTTCCACAATGGATTCTTCTTTTAAATCTAAGACAACAAGCTCATCGGGGGCAGATGCTAACGCATCCAAGAAATAATCAATAATATCTTCAAAAGAGCTACTTATATAATCTTCCTCGAAGACTGGAAAATCCTGTTCGCTGTCTTCAGATTCCAATTTTGCACATTGGGGAGTGGGGAATATCGCCTGCTCCACTAGTTCACTCAGGTCATCTTATTCCTCCCAGGATGGAAAATCCTCTGCACAGTCTTCATATTTCAACCCTTCTAATTGGGCAGAGAGATATTTCACCTGCTCCATCGGCTCACTCATGGAATCCTCTTCCCCCCTGGGATATTCATCTCTTTCATAACCCACCTCAGATGTATACGAATGGGGAGGAGAAATGAATGATTCCTGATCCAGGTCGTCAGGATTATCCTCACAGCCTATGTCAAAAATAGCTTCATTTTGTACAGAGTTGTGGTATCCCTCACCACAGTTATGAAAAATTAACTTGGAGGGATAAAAATCCTGACAATAGGTGATGAAATCTGCATGAAACTCTGAGTGAAGAAATGCTAGCAGGGGATAAAGAATGATACCATTTACGTGCATCCCCTGCTAATGAGAACATGAACATCTTAAGTAATACATCCTCATGATGTATCTCCCACTGACACATGAGTTCATGAAACTCACTGAGGTGCTGAGCAGGGTTGTCCTCTTCACATTTTCCAAAAATGGGCAAATAATCGCCCCATTCATTCAGAGAGGGGACAAAATTAGGAAAACCAGGAATAGCAGAAAAATTAAAAGGAGCAAACCTGCGAGCAAGGATTTTCTCCATATTGAGCCAGTGGAGTCGCCAATCGATCCTTGAATCATGGAGTCGCCGAGTGAAATATGTGTAGCTTTGAATGTGTTTGGTCCTTGTTCAACATCAAAGGCCAGATCCTGATGTTGTTGTTACCCCAGGAAGCTTCTCAGGTTCAGAAAGCAGCTGCTGAAACCTTCTCGAGAAAGCTCCTCTGGGCCAGCTTTTAGGTGTGCCAACAATAGCCACAACTGAAACAGTGAAGTGGAAACAATGGAGTCGCCACAGTGGATTCACTAGGTGCATAGTAGCAATCTTGAAGGGCTCTGATGTCTGATGCACCTTCAGAATCAGAGGCTTAATGTCGTTCTGCCCAGGGAAAATATTCAACTTTGTCCCTGGAAACGACACCATAAATGTTAGCGTCAGAAGTCACCCCTAGATTGCTTGCAGGTGCAGAGCCCAATGCCCATCATATTTTATTGTCATGATTTAATAAATCGAGGTGGTCAAATGGAAATAGACCCAGGAAAGCAGCATTGACACAGGAACCAGTGTCTGGTATGTAGAAAGAAAGGGAGGTCTTGATCCCAATTCCATCAGTAAGTTGATTAAAGGGTGGTAGATGGAAGACTTGTGAGAAGGGTGAGCAAGATTGCCTCGAGAAACAGGCCTTCGAAAGCTTGAAGAAGAAAAACTCAGAAGCCAAGATCCTCTTGGTCAAGAGTTTTAAGGAGATAAAGGGTGAATCGACTAGATCCTCCAATTCCAAGCCATTCCAGCGCTGAGAAAACAAAAGAACTGATTAGAAACACTGCGAATGTTGCAGTGATACAACCTACATCATCCTACAACAGTGCAACTCGACTGGATCCTCCAATTCCAAGCTATTCTAACACAATAAACAAAGAGATGGAAAAAGAGGATGACATCCATAAAGTAAGAAATCTCAAATGCCTTATACATTAACCAAAGCGACCAGTGCTGCAACAAAACTTTACAATCGGGAGCCTAGCTCAACCATCGACCCTTACAAAAATAGCAAAAACACCTACATATACTCAAAAACAACAACAACAGCAAAAACAAGACAATGCATTAAAAAAATTGCGTCTGCATGTCTTCTGATAGTCTGTGCATGCAGACTCTGGCCGATCATGCACCCAAGACTTGGTGTCCCCTTGGCCAAATTGGACGGCTATTCTTTGTCAGACGCCACCTTAACTGCACATGGCTCCTGCAAGGGAAGTAGCTGAGCCATTAAGTGTCGAGCTAGTGCGTGTAGACCTCCTTAGCGAGTCGAAAAATCAGCATGGATTCTCTGGAAAAATGGGTACACAGGACCCTCTCGAGTAGTCCGCTTTCCAGACCCTCCATTCCTTGCATTTAATGAATGAGGAGAGGCCTCAACCACCCTTTCTCGCTTTCATTTACTCTAAGTGAAAACCATGATCGAGGTTGGATCAAATGGCACTTGGAGATCACGGTGATTCCTTCTGTGAACATACACAATGCCTTCAGCCCTTCTTGAACAACTCTTTTCTTTCCCATGTGACCACGGGCTGTGACCATGTGCTCGTTCCCAAGGCGCCTTCGACGTTCGCGAATGGGGAGGAGCTAATCCTTGCTTCTTGAAATCGCGATGAGCGAAACACTGAGATGGATTAATCTGACGCCATGCGTCCCTTTAGATCTGATGGCTCTAAACTCTCTCGACGATGCCATGGGCCCGGGCCCTGGACACTCCTGGCACCTCGTGCATCGGGGATATGAAGGAGTTGCTCTTTGTGCGTTGGAGTCGCGATGAGAAAATAGGCGAGGAGCCTAGTCGCGCGCCAGGTGTCTCCTGTGGACGGATGGTCGAGATTGCCTTGTGATACTGCGGGCCCTACTTTGAGAACCTTCGACGCTTTTGGGGTTCAGGATTTCGAGAGATAGGACAACATGGAACGTTTACCCCTCGAACTCCCGATTGCCGAAATGACGATGCGAGTGGATCTCGCGCCACGCGTCCTCTGGATGGACGACTGTTATCTTTCCCTACACACAATAGGGGTGCCATCCATTGCTTTATATTTGACGCACCTTTCTATTCGCGATTTCCTGCCAACCGTTGATATGCTCGTATGGATAGATCCAAACCATTGACACTATAATTTTTCCCGCTCGCTTGATTTTAAGTCCAAAAAGGACTTCTTCTGTTCGCTGCGCTTGGGCACTCCTCATGCAACCTACAGACCTGGATATCCCGATGCCGAAAACAAGTAATGTTGCTAATATTAGGCTCCATGGGGGATAGAGTCGTCCCTGTGATGCTCTAAGGACTCATTTTGTAGTTTCAGTGCCTTGCTGTTGGGCTATGGAGTCAGGCTCAAAACATCCCACTGCTGAAAATACAAGCCGAAAAATAAAAGAAACAAAATAAAGATACATGCTCAAAGGAGCTTATTTATATACAATCCTAAACTAATAAAACACTTTACATGGGGCTAGGTTAAAGCAGATTTCCACCATAGCCATTCAAGCAACTTCCTAGATAGAAGCTCCTTCCTTCTATCAATCATCATCAGTAGATGGTGTAACTATGATAGCAGAACGGTTACACTCTTCAACTCCTCCTTACAGGCTGGAGTTGAGATGAAATAGGGTGGCTCCAAGGCATAGGGGAAATGCCACTCCATGTACTCACTGACAGGATCATAGAATGAGTGGCAAATTTCAGAAAATTGGCGACAGGCAACCTCCTCTACTACACAGCTGTTCTCATGTGGCTGAATATCTCTGACAAGCATAGGTGAGTGGACAAATGTTGTAGGCTCACTGATCTCAGGTGGTGGCTGCTCGCTGACTGTCTCTGGATAGAAAAAGAAATGCGTGCTCAGTCATTCCTCTGGTTCCTCCTCTTTTCTGTGCACTCCCCCATCTTGTGAAATGGGAACGGTATCCTGATCCTTCCATTCAATCCCAAATGTAAATACATCATGGGAAATCTCATTAAGGAAGAAAGAGCAATCCTCTTCCACAATGGCTTCTTCATTTAAATCCAAGACAACAGGCTCATCAGGGGAAAATGCTAACGCATCCAAGAAATCTTCAATAATCTCTTGAAAAGAGCTACTTAGATCATCTACCTCGAAGACTGGAAAATCCTCTTCGCTGTCTTAAGATTCCAATTTTGGACATTGGGGAGTGGGGAATATCGCCTGCTCCACTAGTTCACTCAAGTCATCTTCTTCCTCCTAGGCTGGAAAATCCTCTGCATAGTCTTCATATTTCAACCCTTCTAATTGGGCAGAGAGATATTTCACCTGCTCCATCAACTCACTCAGGGAATCCTCTTCCCCCCTGGGATATTCATCGCTTTCATAACCCACCTCAGATGCAGACGAATGGGGAGGAGAAAGGAATGATTCCTGATCTAGGTCGTCAGGATTATCCTCACAGCCTATGTTAGAAATAGCTTCATTTTGTACAGAGTTGTGGTATCCCTCACCACAGTTATGACAAATTAACTCGGAGGGATAAAAATCCTGACAATAGGAAATGAAAGCTGCATGAAACTCTGAGTGAAGAAATGCTAGAAGTGGGTAAATAATGATACCATTTACGGGCATCCCCTACTAATGAGAACATGAACATCTTAAGTAATACATCCTCATGATGTATCTCCCACTGATGCATGAGTTCATGAAACTCACTGAGGTGCTGAGTAGGGTTGTCCTCTTCACATTTTTTAAAAATGGGCAAATAATCGTCCCATTCATTCAGAGAGGGGACAACATTAAGAAAACTAGGAATAACAGAAAAATTAAAAGGAACAAACCTGGGAGCAATGATTTTCTCCGTATCGAACCAGTGGAGTCGCCAATCGATCCTTGAATCATGGAGTCGCAAGGTGAAAGATGCGCAGCTTCGAATGTGTCTGGTCCTTGTTCACCATCAAAGGCTAGATCCTAACGTTGTTGTTACCCCAGGAAGCTTCTCAGGCTAAGAAAGCAACTGCTGAAACCTTCTCAAGAAAGCTTCTTTGGGTCAGCTTTCAGGTGTGCCAACAGTAGCCACAGCTGAAACAGTGAAGTGGAAACAATGGAGTCACCACAGTGGAGTTTCCAAGTGCACAGTAGCAATCTTGAAGGGCTCTGATGTCTAATGCACCTTCATAATCAGAGGCTCAATGTCATTCTGCCCAGGGAAAATCTTCAACTTCGTCCCCGACAACGGTGCCAGAAATGTTAGAGTCGGAAGTCACCCATAGATTTCTTGTAGGAGCAAAGCCTGACGCCCATCATTTTTTATTGTCATGATTTAATAAACGGGGGTGGTCAAATGGAGACAGACCCAGGAAAGAAACATTGACACAGGAAGCATGGTCTGGTATGTAGAAAGAAAGGGAGGTCTTGATCCAACTTCCGTCAGTAAGTTGATTGAAGGGTGGTAGATGGAAGACTTGTGAGAAGGGTGAGCAAGACTGCCTCAGGCAACAGGCCTTTGGAATCTTGAAGAAGAAAAACTCAGAAGCCAATATCCTCTTGGTATAGAGTTTCAAGGAGCTGAACGATGACTCGACTGGATCCTCCAATTCCAAGCCATTCCAGCACTAAGAAAGCACAAGAACTGATTAGAAACACTGCGACTGTTGCAGTGATCCAACCTACATCATCCTACAACAACACAACTCGATTGGATCCTCCAATTCTGAGCTATTCTAACACAGTAAACAAAGAGATGGAAAAAGAGGGTGACATCCATAAAGTAAGAAGTCTCAAATTCCTTATACATTAACCAGAGCGACCAGCACTGCAACAAAACTTTACAATCAGGAGCCTAGCTCAACCATCGACCCTTACAAAAATAGCGAAAACGTCTACATATACTCAAAAACAACAACAACAACAAAAACAAGACGCTGCATTAAAAACATTGCATCTACATGTCTTCTGACAGTCTGCACATGCAGAATCTAGCCGATCGTGCACCCAAGACTTGGTGTCCCCTCAACCAAATCGGACGGCTATTCTTTGTCAAATGCCACCTTAACTACACATGGCTCCTGCAAGGGAAGTAGCTGAGCCATTAAGAGCCGAGATAGCGCGTGCATACCTCCTTGGTGAGTCGAGAACTCAGCATGGCTTCTCTGGAAAAATGGGTACACAGGACCCTCTCGAGCAGTCCACTTGCCAGACCCTCCATTCCTCGCATTTAATGAATGAGGAGAGGCCTCAACCACCCTTTCTCACCTTAATTTACTCCAAGTGAAAACCAGGATCGAGGTCAGATCAAATGACACTTGGAGATCGCGGTGATTCCTTCTGTGAACATACATGATGCCTTTGACCCTTCTTGAACAACTCTTTTATTTCCCAAGTGACCACGGGCTGTGACCATGTGCTCGTTCCCAAGGCTCCTTCGACGTTCATGAATGGGGAGGAGCTAATCCTTGCTTCTTGAAATTGCGATGAGTGAAACCCTGAGACGGCTTAATCTGGTGCCATGCGTCCCTCTAGATCTGACGGCTCTGAACTCTCCCAACGATGCCATGGGCCCGGGCCCTGGACACTCCTGGCACCTCGTGCATCGGGGATATGAAGGATCTGCTCTTTCTGCGTTAGATTTGTGATGAGCGAATAGGCGAGGAGCCTAATCGCGCGCCAGGTGTCTCTAGTGGACAGACGGTCGATATTGTGTCATGATACTGTGGGCCATACTTTGAGCACCTTTAGCACTTTCGAGGTTCAGGGTTTCAAGAGATAGGAAAACATGGAACCTTTACGCCTCAAACTCCCGATTTTTGAAACACCGACATGAGTGGATCTCGCGCCACGCATCCTCTGGATGGACGGCTATTAACTTTCCCTGAACACAATATGGGTGCCATCATTGCATTGTCTTCGGTGCACCTTTCTATTCGCGATTTCCCGCCAATCCTTGATATGCTCGTATGGATGGATCTAGACCATTGACACTATAATTTTGCCCGCTCGCTTGATTTTAAGTCCGAAAAGGACCTCTTCTGTTCATTGTGCTTGGGCACTCCTTGTGCAACCTGTAGACCTGGATATCCCGATGCTAAAAACAAGTAATGTTTCTAACATTAGGCTCCATGGGGGATAGAGTCGTCCCTGTGATGCTCTAAGGACTCATTTTGTAGTTTCAGTACCTTGTTGTTGGGCTATGGAGTCAGGCTCAAAACATCCCACTACTGAAAATACAAGCCGAAAAATAAAAGCAACAAAATAAAGATACGTGCTCAAAGGAGCTTATTTATATACAATCCTAAACTAATAAAACACTTTACATGGGGCTAGGTGAAAGAATATTTCCACCATAGCCATTCAAGCAGCTTCCTGGATAGAAGCTCCTTCCCTCTGTCAATGATCATCAGCAGATGGTGTAACCATGACAGCAGAATGGTTACACTCTTCAACTCCTCCTTACAGGCTAGAGTTGAGATGAAATAGGGCGGCTCCAAGGCATAGGGGAAATGCCACTCCATGTACTCACTGACAGGATCATAGAATGAGTGGAAAATTTTGGAAAATTGACGACAGGCAGCCTCCTCTGCTACACAACTGTTCTCATGTGGTTGAATATCTCTGACAAGCATAGGTTAGTGGAAACCTTTCGTAGGCTCACTGATCTCGGGTGGTGGCTTCTCGTTGATTGGCTCTGGATAGAAAAAGAAATGAGCACTCAGTCGTTCCTCTGGTTCTTCCTCCTCTTTTCCATGCACTCCCCCATCTTGTGAAATGGGAACGGTCTCCTGATCCTTCTCTTCAATCCCAAATCTAAATACATCATGGGAAATCTCATGAAGGAAGAAAGAGCAATCCTCTTCCACAATGGCTTCTTCATTTAAATCTAAGATAGCAGGTTCATCGGGGGCAGATGCTAACGCATCCAAGAAGTCTTCAATAATCTCTTCAAAAGAGATACTTAGATCATCTTCCTCGAAGACTGGAAAATCCTCTTCGCTGTCTTAAGATTCCAATTTTTCACATTGGGGAGTGGGGAATATCGCCTGCTCCACTAGTTCACTCAGGTCAACTTCTTCCTCTCAGGCTGGAAAATCCTCTGCATAGTCTTCATATTTCAACCCTTCTAATTGGGCAGAGAGATATTTCACCTGCTCCATCAGCTCACTCAGGGAATCCTCTTCCCCCCTGGGATATTCATTGCTTTCATAACCCACCTCAGATGCAGACGAATGGGGAGGAGAAAGGAATGATTCCTGATCCAGGTCATCAGGATTATCCTCACAGCCTATGTCAAAAATAGCTTCATTTTGTACAGAGTTGTGGTATCCCTCACCACAGTTATGACAAATTAACTCAGAGGGATAAAAATCTTGACAATAGGTGATGAAATC
This sequence comes from Picea engelmannii, assembly GCA_009831015.1. NCBI lineage: Eukaryota > Viridiplantae > Streptophyta > Pinopsida > Pinales > Pinaceae > Picea > Picea engelmannii. Next base: position 31,955 of record ML846478.1, read on the forward strand.
TGCATGAAACTCTGAGTGAAGAAATGCTAGCAGGGGGTAAAGAATGATACCATTTACGTGCATCCCCTGCTAACGAGAACATGAACATCTTAAGTAATACATCCTCATGATGTATCTCCCACTGACGCATGAGTTCATGAAACTCACTGAGGTGCTGAGCAGGGTTGTCCTCTTCACATTTTCCAAAAATGGGCAAATAATCGCCCCATTCATTCAGAGAGGGGACAACATTAGGAAAACCAGGAATAGTAGAAAAATTAAAAGGAGCAAACCTGTGAGGAAGGATTTTCTCCATATCGAACCAGTGGAGTCGCCAATCGATCCTTGAATCATGGAGTCACCAGGTGAAATATGTGCAGCTTCGAATGTGTCTGGTCTTTGTTCACCATCAAAGGCCAGATCCTAACGTTGTTGTTACCCCAGGAAGCTTCTCAGGCTGAGAAAGCAGCTGCTGAAACCTTCTCGAGAAAGCTCCTCTAGGTTAGCTTTTAGGTGTTCCAACAGTAGCCACAACTGAAACAGTGAAGTGGAAACAATGGAGTCACCACAGTGGAGTTTCCATAGCAATATTCAAGGGATCTGATGTCTGATGCACCTTCAAAATCATAGGCTCAATCTCATTCTGCCCAGGGAAAATATTCAACTTCGTCCAAGACAACGACGCCATAAATGTTAGCATCGGAAGTCACCCCTGGATTGCTTGCAGGAGCAGAGCCCAACACCCATTAGTTTTTATTGTCATGATTTAATAAATGGGGCTGGTCAAATGGAAAGAGACCCAGGAAAGAAGCATTGACACAGGAACCAGGTTCTGGTATGTAGAAAGCAAGGGAGGTCTTGATCCAACTTCCATCAGTAATTTGATTAAAGGGTGGTAGATGGAAGACTTGTGAGAAGGGTGAGCAAGACTTCCTCGAGCAACAGGCCTTCAGAAGCTTGAAGAAGAAAAACTCAGAAGCCAAGATCCTCTTGGTCTAGAGTTTCAAGGAGCTGAAGGGTGACTTGACTGGATCCTCCAATTCCAAGCCTTTCCAGGGCTGAGAAAACACAAGAACTGATTAGAAACGTTGCAACTGTTGCAGTGATCCAACCTACATCATCCTACAACATCGCAACTCGACTGGATCCTCCAATTCCGAGATGTTCTAACACAGTAAACAAAGATATGGAAAAAGTGGCTGAGATCCATAAAGTAAGAAGTCTCAAATGCCTTATACATTAACCAGAGCAACCAGCACTGCAAAAAAACTTTACAATCGGGAGCCTAGCTCAACCATCGACCCTTACAAAAATAGCAAAAATGCGTGCATATACTCAAAAACAACAACAATAGATAAAACAAGACACTGCATTAAAAACATTGCGTCTGCATGTCTTCTGACAGTTTGCGCATGCAGAATCTTGCCGATTGTGCACCCAAGACTTGGTGTCCCCTCGGCCAAATCAGATGGCTATTCTTTGTCAGACGCCACCTTAACTGCACATGGCTCCTGCAAGGGAAGTAGCTGAGCCATTAAGAGTCGAGCTAGCGCATGCAGACCTCCTTGGCGAGTCGAGAACTTGGCATGGCTTCTCTGGAAAAATGGGTACACAGGACCCTCTTGAGCAGTCCACTTTCCAGACCCTCCATTCCTTGCATTTAATGAATGAGGAGAGGCCTCAACCACCCTTTCTCGCCTTCATTTACTCCAAGTGAAAAACAGGATCGAGGTTGGATCAAATGGCACTTGGAGATCGCGGTGATTCCTTCTGTGAACATACACGATGCCCATGGCCCTTCTTGAACAAATATTTTCTTTCCCAAGTGACCACGGGCTGTGACCATGTGCTCGTTCCCAAGGCGCCTTCAGCATTCACGAATGGCGAGGAGATAATCCCTTCTTTTTGAAATTGTGATGAGAAAAATGTCGAGATGGCTTAATCTGGCGCCATGCGTCCCTGTAGATCTGACGGCTCTGAACTCTCCCGATGATGCCGTGGGCCCGGGCCCTGGACCTTCCCGGCACCTTACGCATTCGGGATATGAATGAGCTGCTCTTTGTGTGTCAGATTCGCGATGAGAGAATAGGCAAGGAACCTAATCGCGCACCAGGTGTCTCATGTGGACGGACGCTAGAGATTGCATTGTGATACTACGGGCCCTACTTTGAGTGCCTTCGCCGCTTTTGGGGTTTGGGGTTTTGATAGATAGGACAACATGGAAACTTTACCCCTTGAACTCTCGATTGTCGAAACACCGACGTGAGTGGATCTCGCACCACGCGTCCTTTGGATAGGTGGCTGTTATCTTTCCCTGCACACAATATGGGCACCATCCATTGCATTATCTTCGCCGCACCTTTCTATTCACGATTTCCCGCCAACTAGTTATATGCTCGTATGGATGGATCCAGACCATTGACACTATAATTTTGTCCACTCACTTGATTTTAAGTCCAAAAAGGACTTCTTCTATTCACTGCGCTTGGGCGCTCCTCGTGCAACCCGCAGACCTGCATATCCCGATGCTGAAAACAAATAATGTTGCTAACATTAGGCTCCATGGGGGATAGAGTTGTCCCTGTGATGCTCTAAGGACTCATTTTGTAGTTTCAGTGCCTTACTGTTGGGCTATGGAGTCAGGCTCAAAACATCCCACTGCTGAAAATACAAGCCGAAAAATAAAAGCAACAAAATAAAGATACATGCTCAAAGGAGTTTATTTATATACAATCCTAAACTAATAAAACACTTTACATGGGGCTAGGTGAAAGCATATTTCCACCATAGCCATTCAAGCAGCTTCCTAGATAGAAGCTCCTTCCTTATGTCAATGATCATCAGCAGATGGTGTAACCATGATAGCAGAACAGTTACACTCTTCAACTCCTCCTTACAGGCTGGAGTTGAGATGAAATAGGGCGGCTCTAAGGCATAGAGGAAATGCCATTCCATGTACTCGCTGACAGGATCATAGAATGAGCGGAAAATTTTGGAAAATTGGTGACAGGTAGCCTCCTCTGCTACAAAGTTGTTCTCATGTGGTTGAATATCTCTAACAAGCATAGGTGAGTGGACAACTATCATAGGCTCACTGATCTCGGGTGGTGGCTACTCGCTGACTGGCTCTGGATAGAAAAAGAAATGCGTGCTCAGTCATTCCTCTGGTTCCTCCTCCTCTTTTCCGTGCACTCCCCCATCTTGTGAAATGGGAATGGTCTCCCAATTCTTCTCTTCAATCCCAAATGTAAATACATCATGGGAAATCTCATGAAGGAAGAAAGAGAAATCCTCTTCCACAATGGCTTCTTCGTTTAAATCTAAGACAACAGGCTCATCAGGGGCATATGCTAACGCATCCAAGAAATTTTGAATAATCTCTT
>ML846479.1:11810-22167 GCA_009831015.1 Picea engelmannii
CTTCGACAACTGATGCTTCGTGTGTTTCCTTCCTTTTCTTTAACTCGGGACAATGATTCTTGTAGTGACCATATTTTCGACAGTTGAAGCATTGTATTTTTGACATATCTTTCTCTTGATTTGGTTTCTTCCTTGAGCCAAACCTATTTTTATTCCTGAAGTTCTTGAACCTTGCTGTGAAGGCTTGATCATCGTATTTCTTTTGGGGTTTCTCTTTTGCACTAATCCTTGATTCTTCTTGTGCACAACAAGTCCAAAGTTATTCAAATGTGGGATACTCCTTTCTTGTGTTCATGCTTGCGGCAAATGCATCCCATGTCTTGGGAAGACCATTGAGTACTATATTTACCAGTTCCTTCTCTGAAATGATTTCTTCAATAACTTGTAGTTGATCTCTTAACTGAGAGATTCTCACAAAGTATGATGTTATGCTGTCATCATCATTCATTTTCATGTCACAGAGCTCATTCTTCAGACTCATTACTTGTCCAATGTTTCTGACTGAGAAGAGGTTTATTAGGGCATCGTACATCTTCTTAGATGAGTCAAGATAGGAGATGTAGGGTATCAAGTGGTCTTTTCTAGAGTCCACTATGATACTCATGGCATTGATGTCACTGTCTTTGAACTTCTCCATAACTACAATGTTCTGAGGTTCCTTCTCTTTTCCTTCTTTGAACTGTGGTTCCACGATCTTTCCTTTCACAATATCCAACACTTTATTCTTGGAAAGGATGAGGTCAATCCTTGTCTTCCATGCTTTGAAGTTAGAAGCCCCTTCTAACTTGTTTTCTGACTTCATAGAGTAAGTCATAATTTCTTTGACTTGGTCAACCCTTGATTTTGACCAAAAACTCAAACTTGACGTCTTAGCTTGCTGAGAGTACCAAGAGATGCGCTAGGCTAGGGCGCACTAGGCTATCCAAAAATTAGGTCAATCTCTTCACTTAAGGTGCTTCAACAAGAGGGTTAGGGTTTTGTTGCTGCATCAAAAAACTGGCTGCAATTGCAACTGTAATTGAGCAAATCCTCCGAATCTATCTTCCAGCGGTTAGACTGTCCGAAGATAGTGTGGGCCCATAACCTGTTAGAAATAATAGGCGTGCTCGATTAACCATAGACAATATAACAATATTGTTACCTAACCATAGGACGAAGCCACCCCCGAGCACCTTAACCTTGACAGAGAATGATTTCGGAAGCAAACCAATAGCCAATCAAGGTTAATGCATAAAGATAACCAAGACTGATCAAAAAGTCCAACCATAACCAATAGAAAGTTCGAGCCTAAACCATGAATACAGATTGCGGCAGTTGCCGACTGCAGCTGCTCCCCAGACTTGCGCACTTGCCCAGTTTTTGCAGTGCGCACCTCTTCCCAGCAGAAATTCGGAGCTGTAGTGTACAAAATGAGGTCTGGCTACTTGTATTTATACTGTTCCCTGAGTTGTCTGGGTCGACTTCTCATTTTGGAGGCTAAATACTTAATATTATTTATTTCCTTGAGTCGACTTGTCTTCTAGGTTAAGTTTAATGATTTAGGGTTCCTTCTTGCTTCCCATAATATTCTATTCTCGTCAGGGTTACATGTGGAGGTAAATACCTCCCGCAGCTACCATAATATCAATAGTCTCATCAAGGGGGGTGCACTTTTGGGTCAAGAGAGGAGGGTGAGGGTTGAGGGGTGAGTGGGGAAGGGGGAAACCCCCTTTCCTATTAATTAAAAGTGTAGCGGGGATGAATGGGGTGTACTACCAAAGTATTGGGGCCCCCCAAGGAGTATTTTTAATTTTTTATGAAATATTGAGCCAAGGGGGGGCACCCCTCTTCTAAGGAGATGGTCAATGTGGGTTGTGGGCTAAGCAAAAGGGGTCTTTTTAAGTTGGAAATTATTTTCCCAACTTAGGAAATGCATTTGGGACACTTTTCCCACTCTCTCTCATGACTTTAGTGACTTTTACAAAATTTGGCTATTTTAATTAAGCCAATTACATGCTGATTTTTGACCGACTTAGACTCCTCATGGACAATGGCCTAGCAAAAATTGTCCAAATGAGCTGAGACTTGGTCCAAGAGTGTATGGGTTCATGAACCATTTGATTTTAGTACTCGTACCCCTATACAAAATCCCCAAGAACAACTTTTTTATATTTTACATCAAAAATAATTAAAAATCCCCAGTTTGCGGGAATTTTAATTATTTAAAAAATCCTATCAAAACTTAATGGAATTCCGCGAGACTCTAGGAAATGTCTAGCATGGTCATTTACAATACTCCTAGACCTTATTTACCCCATGGGCTTGATCAGTAGAACGCCTTTCACCACTTTGGAGAATTATGTGGGAGTGAAAAACTCAAGGATAATTAAAATTGGAGTTAAGCAAGGTTAATTACCCGAGGAAAAAAACACTCGGTGAAAGGAATTCCCTAATGATAAAGTCCTAGGTAACTAGACAAAACTTGACTCATGCTAGCATATTACAATATTATCCCACGCAGGGGAGCATAAATTCCGGTTACATAGAAAAGCGTGCCGGGGGCAAAATTTGACCTATTGAGAATTTTTTTTCAAAATGGTTGTACCTCTAGGTACATATGTTTATGGAACATGGAGTTGATCCCCTAGTCGAAATAGGTGGTCAACATTCGGCTCCACATGTGGATGTGTGTTCGATCTTTTGAAGGAGAGCATACGAGAACTTTAGAATCTACAAAACCAAAAATGCTCACCAATATCCAACATAAATACATGTATAAAGTGAATAAATTAATGAAATGCTATAAACAATAATCACATAAATAAAATTACTATTGTACAACTATTACAAAATTGAAACTATAATACAATGAATAACCTAAGTAACATAATTACATAATGAAATGAAATAATACAAAACTGAAAGAAAAGGAGAAGGGTTAGGAACACGTTACAAAGGGGTGTCCCTTTGGACACCAAGTGGCCATGTTGAGAAATTGCTTCAAGGTGGAGTCCTCTCACTAGCATGTCTAACTTTATGCCGTGCAACTGGCTGAGATGAATTGCTAGCGGACTGATACATTTTATCTTGTTTTTTGATGTTCTCATGTGAATCCCCGTTTCTAGTTCTCGACCATTTGGGATAATCCCCCTTAAAACCATTATGATGAAGTTGCATGGGTGCCAAGTGAAAAGATTTTGAACTCAGTTTTTCTTTGAAAGGCTTTCAATACCTCTTCATAGGGATGGTGTATTTCACATTATCATTACTAACCTTATCATCCTTATGATCTTCTACCAGACTTGCGTCGCTTATTTTTCCTTTGATTTTTCCAATTTCTAAAACACAAGGAGGAGCTAGCCCCAAAATTCCGTACCATTCTTCCGGATATCTAACCGATTCTTCTGATAACTGATGAGTTGATGACACATTTCTAACTGAAAAATCCAACTCAGTTTCTAATCCTAAAGGAGTTATATCATTATTCATTTTATCTGAATCTTCTTCAAGAAAAAGCCCTTCAAAAAAATCCATGGTGTCCCAAACATTACAAACATTTGGGAGTTCATCTTTACGTTTCATCTTGGTAGATGCTAAAGAATTAGATTCTATTTCATAACATCCCATCTCCACTTCACGATACACAACTTCGTTTGTGGGTTTCTTAAGATCTTCAACATGATACTTTCTTTCCGTTTCTTTATTCAATCTAAACATGGAACCATTTGGAGTAGGAATGGTGGCATAAGTTAAATCCATTTGTAAATTACCAACCAAGTCTGCAACTGTTTTCCTAGAAAGCAACATACCCCACGCATCAGGTACATCAATCACAACAATATCCATCTCAATCATGATGTCTGGGAATGCATCCAAGTGTACTTGTAATCCTTTAATCAAATCATGTACTTGAATTGTCTAGCTATGCATGGCACATATGTTATGATAAGGTCTAGATATCCTTAAGTTTAATTGTTCCATTACTTTCTTAGTCATAACATTTGAGCTTGCCCCAGAATCAAGCATGCAATTGTGGAGAATAAAATCATTCATGAGCAAAGAAAGATAAAATGGTCTATTCTTTTCATTCCCCCTATCCATATTTTGCAAAATAACGGGGGCATCTTGATAAGCTACTGTTGGTGGCCTGTCAACATTGTTCAAAGGAGGATTATCTAAAGCTTTGAGTAATTTCTCCCTCTAAGAAGGAATCTTCATAATTTCTGACACAAGTACCAACATCTTTGCATTATTGAGCCACCCTCCTAAGTCAATATTTAATTCTGAACTTGTGTGAACAATTGTTTTAGGAGGGGGAGGGGGCATTCCCAAAACACTTGCTTGAGGTCTATCTTGATTATTGTTTCTATTTTTTTGATAGGTAATGCCCCTATATCTAGCCATTTTTGACACTTGTTGGGGAGTAGGCTTAGGACCAAACTTTTTTGTTGCCTTATCCACCACATTATTCATACAATTTACATCCTCACTATATTCAGTCATTTCCATCCATTCATCCATGCTAATATTATATTTTCGACCACACCTGTTCATTTTCTGATCTATAAGGTCCCATTTCACTACAAACTTGAAGAAAGACTTGGCAAGTGGACTCCTCATGAAATTGTCCACAAGGTCTACAATAAGGAATAGCTTGGTGATCAACCAAGTTAGTGGATTCAAATGGATTTGGTGGCCTTTGATCTTGGGGAGGAGGTCTTTTAGGACATTTGTCATTTGGCCTATGTTGGGGTCTACTAGCTTGATCCCTTTCCATGGCTATCAACCTATTTTGCACGGCATTCATTTGACTAACATGTTCCTTCAATTGATTAGCATGATTAATCTCCATTTGTTTAATCAATTGAGTGATTTCTTTAATGCCATCTTTAGAAGACTCTTGACTTTCAATTTTCTTCTTCTTCTCTTCATAAGGTTGGGAAGAAGTCCCTCTAGTAAAACCGAGAATATTAGATTTCCTAGCATCATGCATATTCTTATGAATCCTCACAACCATAACTTGTGCATCCTTAAGTGTTTGAGGATCCTTATCCCTTAGTGCATATCTCATTTCCCCTTCAAAAGATTCCATATAATAAATTAAAATTGCAGCATCTGAAGGCTTTATATCTGTAGGGAGACTTTTCACCAAGTCAATAAATCTTTTGTTAAATTCATCTATAGTTTCATTTTCCCTTTTCTGACTTGAACTAAGGGCAGCTAGTAAAAATCTATTTTCCTTCTGATCACCCCACCTTTCCTTGAAAGCTTTCACTATTTTGACTAGGGTGCTAAACTTGTTGGGATCAAATTCTGAAAACCACTATGCAACATCCCCCTCTAAAGAGTAAACAAACAGTGTCATCTTAATGTCCTCTTCATAATGACCCCGACAATACTTCAATATACATAGATCAAAATTCAACACATGAGAGTTGACACTAACAACATTATTTCCTGAAAAACAAGGCAACTTCTCAATGACTTTGTCAGGAATCGCGTGAGGAGCCCCTTGGATTGTTGCAAAATTCAAAGGCCTCAAAAACATACTCATGGTTACGTTAGAATTAGGTGTTGTAGTATTAACAGTTGTAGGATTATTATCTGAAAACAAGTGATGTATATCAGAGATTGCTTCTTCTCCAAGACTATCAAGGAGCCTACGAGGAGCCAATCTATTTACTCTCCTCCTATACACCCTTTTAGGTTTAGGAAGAGCATCCACCAACCCTTGCGGGTTACTCCTAGTAGGATACCTAACAAAATTATTCAATGGAGTTGCCACTTGGAAACTAAGCAATATCGAAACACACAACCAAGTTGAAAAAAAATATTTAGGGAGAAATTTATTACTTTGTTTTAAAAGAATAAATTAAATTAAGTGGTTAAGACCAAGGATAAAAGACTTATCCCCGACAATGGTGCCAAAGATGTTTCCGTCCTTATACACACTTGCCAATGTGGACTAAGTCCAATCCACTTAGTGTGTCCTTGGAGGCACAATGCCTAAGTTCAAGCCCACTGTCACCTCGACTTGAACCTCTTTCGTATAGGCTTACTCCTAGGGAAGCCAAAGGGGGGTAGACCCTAGTTACTATGTGAATTAATAAATGAATTCTAGGAGTTAATTTTAGTTTATTGAAGGCAAGGGGGAGCTAGCCTATATGGCAAGCAACAATGCAAGTGCAAATCTTTTAATGAAAATCAAACCTTTCCCTAAGGTCAACTAAGATTAGTGCCCAAGGGTTGGGCAAGGGGTCAATTAGATTATACAACAAAAGAATTAAAAACAATTATACAAGAAATAAACAATGCTATAGGATACAACAAGAAATTACTTTACACTTGAGATAATTACAATTTGAAACATATGAATTGAATATGGCAAGATAGCTTACAATGAAAATGACATGTTAGATAATTGCACAAAACATACAAAGGAAATAATGAATAGTTAGATAATGAAACATTCAACTCACATCAATTTATAAATGAAACAATTGAAGCATGTCATGAATAAAATTTATGAAAAAGAATAACCACTCAAATGATATTACAACTATACAAAGGAGAAATTAGATTCTAAACTAATTAATATGAGATATCACAATGAAAGATATTGCTTAAAAAGTGAGTTGCTTGAAAATAAATTGCCTTAAAATGTGATTGCAAAACTTGAAAGGTAAACTTGCTTGAAAGTGACTTGCTTGAAATATGAATTACACAACTTGAGATTGCTTGAAAAGTAAACTTGAGATGCTATATTGTGAAATAAATTTCTTTGAAAATGAGATTGCAAGTGTTGTGAATGTAGTGTGTAGGTTAATTTTAGTAAATTTTAAGTCTCTCTTTGATTAGCGGGATAAGATGTGATAGATTGAAGCCTAGACTATGTGACTACCTCGAACCGTTTTCCTTTCAACCAAAAGGAAGTGTTGGGTGGTCAATAAGCAAGGCAAACAAGGCCTTACCCTAGCTCCACAGGTCAAATCCAAATAGCAAGTGTACTCAACCTGGGGGACACCTAATGTCGTGAGATCATCCCCGACCTAGCACCCCAAGTATCTTCCTCAAGCTTCTTTTTGATGGTAGAAACAATAAATGGTTGGATGCCTAATTACTAAACCTCCAACTTTTGCCCTTTCTTGTCACCCAGGATCCACAAAGAGGCAAGGGGAGAGAATACGGGGCAAAAATGGAGAATGAAAAGATTACTTTAGCAATGATTTTAAGATTATACAAGCCTTCCGTTATTGCAAGGAATGGCTTATGCCAATCTCTTGCAAGGTGGGACAAAATAAATAAATTGAAATGCTTTATTAGTTTGCTTAAAAAAGAAAATTGCAACCCCACAACAATGGCACAAGTGGAGGCACAATGCCTACCATTTTGGCTAAGGTGGGTGTAATAAAAGAATTAAAATACTTGGAAATAAATGAGCAACCCCACAACAATGGCACAAGTGGAGGCACAATGCCTACCGTTTTGGCCAAGGTGGTGTAATAAAAAGAATTAAAAGACTTGGAAATAAATGAAAAACCCGACAACAATGGCACAAGTGGAGGCACAATGCCTACCATTTTGGCCAAGGTGGGTGTAGAAAGGAAAAGCAAGAAAGCAAATCTAATACTAGCCTTCACGATTTTGCAAGGATGGCTTAGGCCACTCTCTTTGCAAGGTGTGGGCAATTAATTCTAACTATTACAATATCAGATTTTTGATGTAAACTAAGAGAAGACACACCCAAGAGACTCTCAAGGGTGGCTTACAATGACTTAGAGGAAGAAGAAGAAGGGGAATATGATATCCCAACTTTAGAATGCCTTTTGGAGGCCTTTGGGGCTCAAACTAGTAGCACTTCCTCCTTGTTGCTAGAAAACGGCATAAAAAATCAACAAGGTATATTTTTATGGAAAATGCTACAAAACACCAAGAACTTGTTAAGTTTGATTAGCCCAATGATACATGAATTTAATAAGAAACTACCAAAAATCTTGTAAAATACTTTGCAAACTTAATAAGAAATTACCACAAGATCAATAGCAATACTGCTACTAATATCACCCAAGCAAAAGACTTTGCTTTCCAAGTAGAACTAGTGAAAGCAAAATGAAAAAATGAAATGGAAATGTATCACCTCACAAGAACACAATGAAGACACAAAGAAGACTCCCAATGCACACCATAGATTCTCCAAAGCTTCCTTTATTATCCACCAAAATGTTGCTACAAATACTTGTAGCAAGATTTACACATGAGAACATGAGAGAGAGAGAGAGAAGAGAGGAGAAATTTTAGTATAGTAGACTTTCTATGAAAATAGATGAGAAAATGAGGAGGAGAGGGTCCAATTTATAGGAGAAGATGAGGAGAGAGCCCACTTGGATGAGCTCCAAGTGGCACCCATCCAATGGAAGAGGGTCTCATCAAGGGGGGCGCACTTTTGGGTCAAGAGAGGAGGGTGAGGGTTGAGGATTGAGGGATGAGTGGGGAAGGGGGAAACCCCCTTTCCTATTAATTAAAAGTGTAGTGGGGATGAATGGGGGGTACTACTAAAGTATTGGCCCCCCCCAAGGAGTATTTTTAATTTTTCTTGAAATATTGAGCCAAGGGGGGGTGCCCCTCTTCTAAGGAGATGGTCAATGTGGGTTGTGGGCTAAGAAAAGGGGTATTTTTAAGTTGGAAATCATTTTCCCAACCTAGGAAATGCATTTGGGACACTTTTCCCACACTCTCTCATGACTTTAGTGACTTTTACAAAATTTGGCTATTTTAATTAAGCCAATTACATGCTAATTTTTGACCGACTTAGACTCCTCATGGACAATGGCCTAGCAAAACTTGTTCAAATGAACTGAGACTTGGTCTAAGAGTGTAGGGGTTCACGAACCATTTGATTTGAGTACTCATACTGCTATACAAAATCCCCAAGGACCACTTTTTTACATTTTACATCAAAAATAATTAAAAATCCTCAGTTTGCGGGAATTTTAATTATTTAAAAAATCCTATTTGAGTACTCATACCCCTATACAAAATCCCGAAGGACCACTTTTTTACATTTTACATAAAAAATAATTAAAAATCCCTAGTTTGTGAGAATTTTAATTATTTAAAAAATCCTATCAAAACTTAATGGAATTCCGTGAGACTCTAGGAAATGTCTAGCATGGTCATTTACAATACTCCTAGACCTTAGTTACCCCATGGGCTCGATCATTAGAATGCCTTTCACCACTTTGGAGAATTATGTGGGAGTGAAAAACTCGAGGATAATTAACATTGCAGTTAAGCAAGGTTAATTACCCGAGGAAAAAAAAACACTCGGTGAAAGGACTCCCCTAATGATAAAGTCCTAGGTAACTAGACAAAAATTGATTCATGCTTGCATATTATAATATTATTCCATGCAGGGGAGCGGAAATTCCGGTTACATAGAAAAGCGTGCTGAGGGCAAAATTTGCCTTATTGAGAATTTTTTTTCAAAATGGTTGTACCACTAGGTACATATCTTCATGGAACATGGAGTTGACCCCCTAGTCGAAATAGGTGGTCAACATGGTGTATTGACCCAAGAAGGGGTTTTCCCTCATTCTATGGGAAGAAGGGGCTGAAGGCCCAGAGGGATTGATGTTGGATAAAAGATAAAATCCTATGTATGAACCTTCTAGATGCTTCGCCCAGGGATCACCCAAGAAAGCAATGAAACGCTTGTCTTTGAGAAAAAGGGGACCCACAAGAAATATGATTAAGAATGCTTAAAAGGTTAGTTGGAGGATAGGAGGTCTCATCAAGAGCCGACCTATCACGTCCATGAATATCTAGTGGTATGACATTACCATCATTTGGTTACCAAGCCAGAGTAATGGCTCTCAGTTGCATGGTTGAGAGAAAGGGGCTCTTATCACGAGCCAACCTTCTCATTTCCACTAGGTATTTGTGGGTGACACTGCCATTATCTAGACACCACACCAGGGCAATGACCTTCAAATTTTCCTTAAATTTATGAAAGAAGGAAAGAATGGAAAAATAACGGGCTTGGAAAAAGTGCATTGCAAACAAAGGTACCACACACCCTCTACAAAGGCACCCATGAATGAGACACTAGGGCCTCTTGTATGTCATGAGTGTTGAATTTTCACTATGCTTGGCTCAAGTATGAGGTTTATTTCATTTTAGTCATGTACTTGAACCATAAACAAATGCAGCTACACCATTCACAATTTTTGCAATAACCAAGATCACAAGAAGAAATACCATGCAAAAGAACACAAGAAATATCCTGGGAAAACCCTTCTCAACAAGGGAGAAAAACCCAACAATCCTTTGCTATATTCTCAAGAGAAGATCCTCCAACCATGAAACCCTAATGCACACA
>ML846479.1:22267-36743 GCA_009831015.1 Picea engelmannii
AGGGACGTCTCCCTTGGACTAGCCCTCCTAAATAGAAAGAGCCCCCCATCGAGGTGACAGTGGGTGGGGAAGCTCCTGTTACGCCGGTTTCAAGCCCTGACTCAAGCTCTTTGGACCTTTCCTACAAACCGTGCGATAACAGAAACTACCAAAAATCTTGTAAAATACTTTGCAAACTTAATAAGAAATTACCACAAGATCAATAGCAATACTACTACTAATATCACCCAAGCAAAAGACTTTGCTTGAGTCTCCAAGTAGAACTAGTGAAAGCAAAATGAAAAAATGAAATGGAAATGTATCACCTCACAAGAACACAATGAAGACACAAAGAAGACTCCCAATGCACACCATAGATTCTCCAAAGCTTCCTTTATTATCCACCAAAATGTTGCTACAAATACTTGTAGCAAGATTTACACATGAGAACATGAGAGAGAGAGAGAGAGAGAAGAGAAGAGAAATTTTAGTATAGTAGACTTTCTATGAAAATAGATGAGAAAATGAGGAGGAGAGGGTCCAATTTATAGGAGAAGATGAGGAGAGAGCCCACTTGGATGAGCTCCAAGTGGCACCCATCCAATGGAAGAGGGTCTCATCAAGGGGGGCGCACTTTTGGGTCAAGAGAGGAGGGTGAGGGTTGAGGGTTGAGGGATGAGTGGGGAAGGGGGAAACCCCCTTTCCTATTAATTAAAAGTGTAGTGGGGATGAATGGGGGGTACTACTAAAGTATTGCCCCCCCCCAAGGAGTATTTTTAATTTTTCATGAAATATTGAGCCAAGGGGGGGCGCCCCTCTTCTAAGGAGATGGTCAATGTGGGTTTTGGGCTAAGAAAAGGGGTATTTTTAAGTTGGAAATCATTTTCCCAACCTAGGAAATGCATTTGGGACACTTTTCCCACACTCTCTCATGACTTTAGTGACTTTTACAAAATTTGGCTATTTTAATTAAGCCAATTACATGCTGATTTTTGACCGATTTAGACTCCTCATGGACAATGGCCTAGCAAAACTTGTTCAAATGAGCTGAGACTTGGTCTAAGAGTGTAGGGGTTCATGAACCATTTGATTTGAGTACTCATACCCCTATACAAAATCCCCAAGGACCATTTTTTTACATTTTACATAAAAAATAATTAAAAATCCTCAGTTTGCGGGAATTTTAATTATTTAAAAAATCCTATTTGAGTACTCATACCCCTATACAAAATCCCCAAGGACCAATTTTTTACATTTTACATAAAAAATAATTAAAAATCCCTAGTTTGTGAGAATTTTAATTATTTAAAAAATCCTATCAAAACTTAATGGAATTCCGCGAGACTCTAGGAAATGTCTAGCATGGTCATTTACAATACTCCTAGACCTTAGTTACCCCATGGGCTCGATCATTAGAACGCCTTTCACCACTTTGGAGAATTATGTGGGAGTGAAAAACTCGAGGATAATTAAAATTGCAGTTAAGCAAGGTTAATTACCTGAGGAAAAAAAACACTCGGTGAAAGGACTCCCCTAATGATAAAGTCCTAGGTAACTAGACAAAAATTGATTCATGCTAGCATATTACAATATTATTCCATGTAGGGGAGCGGAAATTCCTGTTACATAGAAAAGCGTGCCGAGGGCAAAATTTGCCCTGTTGAGATTTTTTTTTCAAAATGGTTGTACCACTAGGTACATATATTCATGGAACATGGAGTTGATCCCCTAGTCGAAATAGGTGGTCAATATGGTGTATTGACCCAAGAAGGGGTTTTCCCTCATTCTATGGGAAGAAGGGGCTGAAGGCCCAGAGGGATTGATGTTGGATAAAAGATAAAATCCTATGTATGAACCTTTTAGATGCTTCGCCTAGGGATCACCCAAGAAAGCAATGAAACGCTTGTCTTTGAGAAAAAGGGGACCCACAAGAAATATGATTAAGAATGCTTAAAAGGTTAGTTGGAGGATAGGAGGTCTCATCACGAGCCGACCTATCACGTCCATGAATATCTAGTGGTATGACATTACCATCATCTGGTTACCAAGCCAGAGTAATGGCTCTCAGTTGCATGGCTGAGAGAAAGGGGCTCTTATCACGAGCCAACCTTCTCATTTCCACTAGGTATTTGTGGGTGACACTGCCATTATCTAGACACCACACCAGGGCAATGACCTTCAAATTTTCCTTAAATTTATGAAAGAAGGAAAGAATGGAAAAATAACGGGCTTGGAAAAAGTGCATTGCAAACAAAGGTACCACACACCCTCTACAAAGGCACCCATGAATGAGACACTAGGGCCTCTTGTATGTCATGAGTGTTGAATTTTCACTATGCTTGGCTCAAGTATGAGGTTTATTTCATTTTAGTCATGTACTTGAACCATAAACAAATGCAGCTACACCATTCACAATTTTTGCAATAACCAAGATCACAAGAAGAAATACCATGCAAAAGAACACAAGAAATATCCTGGGAAAACCCTTCTCAACAAGGGAGAAAAACCCAACAATCCTTTGCTATATTCTCAAGAGAAGATCCTCCAACCATGAAACCCTAATGCACACAGGAGGGTGCTCTACTACCTTGAAACTTGCACCCAAGAGAGGTGCACACTTCAGCCCTAAAAGTGTACTTGCTGAAATTCCGAAAATGACAAGTGACTTGTGTGTTTCCTCAATGGATAAATCACCTTTATTTATACTAGATTGGACAGATCATAAGTGGTGTCTATTGGCACAACAGGGCCGACCTCAATAACTCAGAAAATAATTAATTATTACAATAACCATTAATTATCTTTCACATATGGTGGAGCCGACCTATACCCTTTATATCAAAATTAGGGTTACAGGTAAATCTTACTCTCAGACAATATAGCAGAGGATCTCACACATCCACTAGTGCTCAACCTCTAGGGGAACGTCCACCTGTGCTCAGCCACAGGGACGTCATATTCAACAGATCTCTATCTCATTGAGTTCACAGGAGAATCATCTGGAGTACCATCTCAAGCCTGACTCAACCGAGTCCACAAGGTAGGAGACCACACGTCATAACAACTCAGTCCAGAGTCTGACGCACACCCATCACATGGGCACCTTCACCCCACACAGGGGTACACATCGTTTCATCCCAATCCAGAGAGGAACGACACACCCATCTCATGGGCATCCTCACCCCACACAAGGGCACACATTGTCTCCTCTCAATACAAAGAGGAACGACACACCCATCTCATGGGCACACCCAACACATGGGCTCTATCACAGGTCGACTCACTCAGTCTATGTCTTGGAGGATGTCTCACGAAGCTGTAATCATCAACACTCCCTCTCAGCTAGGGAGGCATTATCCACTAGGCCAAGTCTCTCATGAAAGTACTCAAACTTCATCTTCGAAAGCGGTTTGGTGAAGATATTTGCAATTTGCTCATGTGTAGGAAGGTACTGCACGTGTACTGCTTTCCTCTGCACCATGTCTCTGATATAATGATATTTTATCTCAATGTGTTTCGATCTATCGTGAAATACAGGGTTCTCAGAGAGCTTTACACAACTCTGGTTATCACAATGAATAATGGTAGGATCCATCTCATGATCAAATAACTCCGTCAGGAGCTTGCAAAGCCACACTGCTTCGCGGACTGCCACACTCAATGCTATATACTCTGCTTTTGCGGTACTCAAGGCCACATAGCTTTGTTTCCTGCTGCACCAAGAAATCATGGTAGACCCCAAGGTAAAACAACAACCGAATGTGCTCTTCCGGTCCATTGCGCTCCCTACCCAATCTGCATTGGCATATCCTTGCAGACTCATGTATACACTGGAGGCATATCTCAGGTCATATCCAACTGTGCGTAGATATCTCAGTACATGCTTCGCTGCTATTCGGTGAGTCTGTCTCGGTTGACTCATGAACTGACTAAGTACATTCACTGCATAGCATATGTCAGGTCTGGTGTTAACTAGATAAATCAATGATCCAATCAACTGTCAGTATAAATGTGGATCAATCTCGCCTGAATCAATAGAATCATCATTTATCTTCTTCAAATCCATCACCATTGGTGTAGGCATGGATTTGCAGTCTGTCATACCGAACTTCTTTAATATCTCCACTGTATATTTTTCTTGACTTAGGCAAATATCATCAGTCCTCTGCCATACTTCTAGTCCCAAGAAGTAGTGCATCATACGCAGATCCTTCATCTTGAATTCATAAGTCAATGCTCGCTTGCATTCAACAATAAGTCTTTTTGAACCGGTGAGGAAGAAGTCATCCACATATAGGACCAAGATTAGGCATTCGTCACCATTAATATGATAATATAGGTTTGGTTCAACAACACTCTTGTTGAAGCCCAAACTCATCAAGAATCCATCCATCTTCTCGTACCGAGCACGAGGTGCTTGCTTTAGTCCATACAAGGCTTTCTTCAACTTGCACACATGAGTTTTCTCGTCGTGTATCACGAATCCCTCTGGTTGCTCGATGTAAACTTCTTCCTCAATCTCACCATTGAGAAAGGCTGTCTTTACATCCATTTGATGTAGTTTCCAACCCATGGATGCAACTAGTGCAATGATAGTATGGATGGAAGTGTATCGGGCTACTAGAGCAAATGTCTCCTCATAGTCAATTCCCTCTACTTGTGAGAATCCTTTGGCTACAAGTCTCGCTTTGTACTTCTCGACACTTTCATCAGCTGCATGCTTGATCTTATAGATCCACTTGGAAGTCACTACAGACTTCCCTTCTGGTATCGGTAATAATATCCCACACATCATTCTTCATGATGGACTGATACTCTTCTTTCATGGCTTCTTGCCATACTTGCTGACCTGTTGTTTCTCCATGACAAGAAGGTTCAATATCGATGATGTGGCTCATGGCTGAAAAATAGCTCGAAAATCTCTTTGATCTCTTGCTCTCTCGGAATGTGCCTTGAGGTGCTGCATGGCCCTCTGCCTCCTACAGAGTTTGTTGAGCCCAAGCAGGCCTTTTATGGCCTACTGCGATGTCTTTGGGGATATCAACTAGAGCAACTGAATCAACTGGAACAACTGAATCAATGATTGTCTCCCTCTGAACTACTGAAGGGGAGAAGGTATTGTCTCTTCCTTCTTCTCAAATAGTTTGACTCCCTTTGAGTCAAGTGACTCCCTCTGAAGTTTGAAGGATAGACATCTTCCTTTTCCTATGTTGCTAACCTGGAGATGTCTCATGTCTTCTCAAGTCCTGTACTGACTCTACAGTACTTTGATGGCCTCCTGTACCAGGATAATAACGAAGATGACCTCCCATAGGGATAACAATCAAAATGGCCTCCTCTATTGGGATAATAACCAACCAAGAAAGATGGACTCCTGTACCAGGGATAATGGTCCAAGTCATGAGGGCACCCACACTAGGGATAATACCCTTCACTATTAGAATGCAAGCAACTACAAGTTTAATCAAATAAGGAATGTAGTACAAAAACTTACCCTAGTCTACAGTCATGCTCAATCTTGTATTTGTTTTTAGAGGAAGTAATCCTCATCTCTCACGTCTTCAACTTTCTGAGGTGGGTCTGGATCCATGTCAACAGTGGAAGCATATTGTCTTTCTTTCTTCCGGGTAGGACAATTTCTCGCAATGTGTCCATACTTGTCACATCTGAAGCATTGGATCTTTGACATATCTTTTCTCTGATAACCTGAATTCTTCTTGTCTTTGATTGTTTGCCTGAAGTTTCTTTTATTTCTTCCTCCTTTCTTTGTATGAAGTGTAAGAGCATGATTGTCATCATGAGGGGAGTCTTCCACTCCTCTAGCTTTGAGTTTGATTTCTTCCTGGGTACAGTCTGTCCATAGATGATCAAAAGTAGGTAGTTGTTCTCTACCACTGATACTTTGAAGAAATGGTTCCCAATGTTTTGGCAGATTATTGAGAGTGGTCAAAAACAAGTTCTCTGTCTGATATGATTTCTCCAAGGGAACCTAGCTGATCTTCGAAATCTTCATGAAGAAGGTAGCCACAGTGTCACCTTTTGTCATCTTGATATTTTGAAGCTGACCCTTCAATGTAAGAGCTCTAAGGGTGTTGTTACTCTCAAACATATTCTTCAATGCTTCATACATTTCATAAGCTGTCTTCATGTTGGAAATACGAGGCAGGAGATGATCTCTTACTGAGTAGATGATTATCTTCCTTGCCTTGACCTCATCTTCCTACCTTTCTTCCTTCTCTTCAGCAGTAGCTGTCTTTGGTAAACCTTTCTGTATCACCCACAATAAGTCTTCCTCTTCAAGGGTGATCTGAAGTCTTGATTTCCAAGAACTGAAGTTGCTTGATCCATCAAGCCTATCTTCCACCATGGTTATGTTCTTCATATTTTCAGATTCTTCACAAACCCTTACCAACTGGGCTAGGAAACCTAACGGCTAGGCTAGGCTAGCAATCTTAGGTTTCGTTGGGCTTATGTCTGCCAACAATAAGCCTTGAAAGTCAGAAGAACACTGGTGAGCTGAAAAGCTCCTTCAATTAGTTGCAAAAACCCTAAATTTGAATTTTCTACAGAAAATTGCGAAACCCTAGGGCCAAAAATCCAAAATTCTCGGAATTGCACTTTGAGAGTCTCTAGAGGTGCGCTGAAGGAGGCCGTACTCTCCTATGCTAATTTTAGCCCCAACGCCCAAGTATAAAGTGTTGAAACTGAAAAAGGAGGTTTGTACGGAATTGCAGAAAACTCTAGGACGTACGAAATTGCAGAAAGGAGGATGACTAGCTTTAATGCTTGTGCAATGGGTTCTTCAAGACCTATGCTTTGAAACCATGTTGAATTTTCACTATGCTTGGCTCAAGTATGAGGTTTATTTCATTTTAGTCATGTACTTGAACCGTAAACAAATGCAACTACACCATTCACAATTGCTACAATAACCAAGATCACAAGAAGAAATACCATGCACAAGAACACAATAAATATTCTGGGAAAACCCTTCTCAACAAGGGAGAAAAACCCAACAATCCTTTGCTATATTCTCAAGAGAAGATCCTCCAACCATGAAACCCTAATGCACACAAGAGGGTGCTCTACTACCTTGAAACTTGCGCCCAAGAGAGGTGTGCACTTCAGCCCTAAAAGTGTACTTGCTGAAATTCCGAAAATGACAAGTGACTTGTGTGTTTCCTCAATGGGGAAATCACCTTTATTTATACTAGACTGGACAAACCAAAAGTGGTTTCTATTGGCACAACAGGGCCGACCTCAATAACTCAGAAAATAATTAATTATTACAATAACCATTAATTATCTTTCACATATGGTGGAGCCGACCTGTACCCTTTACATCACAATTAGGGTTACAAGTAAATCTTACTCAGACAATATAGCAGGGGATCTCACACATCCACTAGTGCTCAACCACTAGGGCCACGTCCACCTGTGCTCAGCCACAACGACATCATACTTAGTAGATCTCTATCTCACTGAGTCCATAGGAGAATCATCTGGAGTACCATCTCAAGCCTGACTAAACTGAGTCCACAAGGCAGGAGACTGCACGTCATAACAACTCAGTCCAAAGTCTGACGCACACCCATCACATGGGCACCTTCACCCCACACAGGGGTACACATTGTTTCATCTCAATCCAGAGAGGAACGACACACCCATCTCATGGGCATCCTCACCCCACACAGGGGCACACATCGTCTCCTTTCAGTCCAGAGAGGAACAACACACCCATCTCATGGGCACACCCAACACATGGGCTCTCTCATAGGCCGACTCACTCAGTCTGTGTCCTAGAGGATGTCTCACGAAGCTGTAATCATCAACAATGAGCCTTATGCACATTGAGTCTTGACCCTAACCACTTCACCCACTTTACATGGCTTAAAGAGAGATCTCTTGGAAACTCTCCTTGACCTAGGGCAAGATCTACCCAATAGGACAGCTTGTCAACCCTCCCATATTCAAGTTTGACAAGTCGCATAATGTCTTTGAGCACTTAATTGTTTGACATAGTAATCTTTGATGCACATGCTTAGGTGGCTCATTTATTGATTGGATTCACTTATCATGATGTTATGACTTGAGATCCTTGGAGGGCGTGCTTATTTGTCTTTGCAGGACCTAGTTGGTGGACAATTTTGGAAGAACAAGCCTAGCTTGGGCTTCCATGGGGCTTGAATCCCACATGTGGATTCCAAGGGCCCACATGCCGGATGAGAGAGATCAAACTTTGAAGGCCTAGAAGATGACTTGGATGACATAACCTAGCCCCACATGTCAAACGTTTTGCCTAGGAGAGGCAAAACATCACCTTTAGAGGCATGACGTGTCCTAGGGGGGTTAGGGTTTGGTGGTGAGGTTGACATGCATTGGCACAAGGATGTTTTGAGGGGCTTGAGCCTTGATCATGACGGAAGTTGTTTGGATGCTTGACATGTGGCTTTGGGAAGCCTTTCTACACTCCTCCGTCACCAACGACCTTTTCCTAGTGCCAAAACGTCCCTTAAAGGTGTGATGTCCAAATAACTAGGGCTTTTTCTTTGTGCAAAAGTGGAAATTAAAGTGAATTATTTAATATTACTTTGTAAAAGGGGTAAGATTAGGGTTGTTGATCCCTAGTCTTGTGGTTTACCCATAATTATGTGGACAAACTATCTTAGTGACATTTTGTATAAATAAGAGATCATAAGATCTCATTTTATCATAACTCTCCCTCTTGTGAGAAGTACTTGGTCTGAAATTTTTGCTACACTTGGAGTATTTTTCCTTTTGTGCTATGGAATAATGTTTTTATGGTTATAGTTGATGATGATGATGGTGCGCTATCTCTTGGAGGTCAATATTTGATGTTGTGGAGGTTTACTTTGGCATGTTAAGAGCTTTCTCTTGAATGGTATGGTTTCTTTACCTTGTTATTATCACTTGTAATTCAAGTTGAGGTTGTTTTGGCCAAGGCTAGATAGAGAGTATAAGGATATACACCCCTATCCTAGTTTCCACCATTTTATCAAGTTATTTTGCAAGGGTTTTGTTGAGGAAGTAAAAAGATTTACACCCCTCATCTTCAAACCCTAGCTAGGTTGCTTACCTTCGGAAGTAAGAGGATTTACACCCCCAAGGGTTTAGTAGTCCTAGCTCTTTCCTTTTTACCCCGTTAACCCATAACTAAAGGCACTAATCTTGCATTGGAGAAATAAAATATTGCATTGGAAAACATAATTTCTTATCGTTTTTACTTCTTGCAACTTGGATTGTCTTCCTTGTGCCTTGGGCACCTCACAACCACTATGGCATCCCCATCAAAGGGATAGTTCTTGCTGCTGTTGTAAATTTACATCTTCAGCCATTAGGGCTGCAGAAACCCGAATTCAATTTCTTGAATAACTCTCTTATCAACCACTTGAAATTGCCCAAAGTTTGCACACTTGTCTTACTTGCTCTAGCGCATTTTTTGGAAAAGTTTGGAGGATTTTTAGTGGCTGATTTTCTTTCTGTAATACATTGATTGTTACAGCCATAAGGCTGATATAATTTGCTGCGGAAAAGTGCTTACAACAACTTTATCTTTCATGCTAGTATCTTGGTCTTCCATCTTGAGTTTTGCTAGTATTTAGCTAGTCTTTCTCGTGTATCTTCTACTTGATTTCTAGCATTTAGCTTTCAACTTGTGGTGCCATTTTATTGCTGATATACATTGTTACTAACAGCTGCTATTAGGGACAACAAGCTTAACTTGCTTGTCCAATTGATTATATTGCAATATATACTTGTTTTTCTTGTGTCTCAGGCAGGTATTTCACCATTTGCAGGTTACTCAACATACTTGGCAACCCTTGGACCTTCCCAAGACTTCATTCCAATACCTTTATATCATTTAGATTTGACCTCTAGGGACTTCATCTCCGACTTAATTTTTTTCCATCTCATTCCCCCTAGGGTCACCGTGATTCCCCCCTTGAGGTGACTACTTCACCTCTAAAGTGACGGGGACACCTGCCTAAGGTGACAGTGGATAGGTGATTTCTTAGTTGTCGCCATTTAGTGGTTGGGTTGGGCTTTGCCCTATTAAGTTTTTACTACTGTTATTAGGTTATTTCCAAATTTCATGAGCATTCAATGCATTTCCAAAACAACAGTATAAAGAGGATCACTGAAAGAAACACGATCACAAGGTACACATCATTTTATCCTGGGAAACCCTCATGGGGACGAAAACCCAACAAAACTTCCTCAATAATAGATTGACAATACAATGCCAAGACTAAGACCAAAACACCAAAGATAGACCAAGACCAAGCATGCGCCTCTTTTCTCCTTTGTTAGACTTCTTCCTGCAATTGCAACTGTCTTCAAGATATGTGCACTAGATGAGTAAGTGAGTGTGTTCAAGTGAGACACCATCCTCACATAAAAATACAAGTTGTGAGGTGGCGCTAGGGTTGTGTCTTTTCACTTGGTGGAGTCGACTTCTCCTAGAAGTGGCTAAAACCACTTTACAATTACTAGGGGCTGACTTTACAAATACCGCCATACAAATACATGTTTGACCAATCCACAAAAGGGGATTTGATCTTATACAAGATCCGACTTGATCAATCCACAAAAGGGGATTTGATCTATACAATAATGACTCAAATATAAGTAGAATATTCTTCGAAGTTACAATAATTCAACACTCCCCCTTAACGAGAAGGGTGTTCCACTGACATGACTCAATTCAACATCATCAAGAGAAGGAGAGGGAAAGATCAGTCCCCTAAGATATAAAATCCTAACTGAGCTACCCGCTATTTGTCAGGATACCATAGTATCATCAACATCACTCCCCCTTTCGAGGGAGGTCCTTTTGGACAACACCAAGCTTCTCTCGGAAGTACTCAAACTTCACACGAGACAGAGGCTTAGTCAACACATCTGCAACCTTCTCATCTGTGCCAACATATTGGAGCTTTACAACTCCCTTCTACACCATGTCACGAATGTAGTGGTACCGGATCTCTATGTGCTTCGACTTATCATGGAACATTGGGTTCTCTGTCATCTTTATACAACTTTGGTTATCACATAAGATCATGGTAATATCCATCTCCAGATTGAACAGACCTGTCAACAACTTTCGAAGCCATATGGCTTCACAACTGGCAGAACATGCTACAATGTACCCTGCTTCTGTCGTACTGAGAGCAATATTGGACTGCTTCCTGCTTTTCCATGAAGTCATGGTTGACCCCAAACTGAAACAACATCCTGAAGTGCTCTTTCTGTCTGAAGCATTTCTAGCCCAATATGGATCAGTATAACCATACAATCTGAAGTCATGATCTACAGTATAATAGAGAGCATAATCCAACGTACCCTTAAGGTATCTCATCACATGCTTTGCAGCTGCAAGGTGAACACGCCTGGGCTCCACCAGATACTGACTCAAGGTGTTCACATCAAAGCATATATCTGGCCTGGTATTCGTCAGATACATCAACGAACCAATAATTTGTCTGTATAGAGTAGCATCAACTAACTCTAACGAAGTATCAACCAGGAGCTTCAAATTCGTCTCCATGAGTGTGGCCATGGCTTTACATTCCAACATGTCAAACTTCTTCAGTGTTTCAACTGCATACTTCTCTTGGTTAAGGAAGATCTTCTCTAGGCTCTGCCAAACTTCAAGACCTAAGAAATAATGCATCGGGCCTAGGTCTTTCATCTCAAATAGCGAGCTTCCTTTTGCAATTTGTGATGAGCTTTTCTTCTCCTGTCAAGAATAAGTCATCCACTTATAGTAGTAATACAACTGGCTCATCATTCATAACCTTGAAGTAAAGATTAGAATCAACTTTACTCTTGGTAAAGCCCAAGCTCATCGGGAAACTGTCAATTTTGCCATACCAAGCCCTGAGAGCTTGCTTCAACCCATATAGAGCTTTCTTCAACCTGTAGACATGAGTTTTTCTATCTTCAACTTCAAACCCTTGTGGTTGTTCTATGTACACTTCTTCTTCAATAACACCATTTAAGAAAGTTGTTTTCACATCCATCTGGTGCAAATTCCACTTCATTTTGGCTATAAGAGCTATGATGGTTCTGATAGAAGTGTATCTTGCTACAGGAGCAAATGTTTCTTCATATTCAATACCTTCCTTTTGATAAAATCCACGAGCCACAAATCTTGCCTTATATTTTTCAATACTTCCGTCTGTTGCATGTTTTATTTTGTATATCCACTTGGAAGATACCACAACTTTTTTTTTGGCTTGGGAACTTCTTCCCACACATCATTCTTTATAATGGACTGGTATTTTTCCATCATGGCATTCATCCATTCTTTCTGTTGAACGATTTCTTCAAAGCAAGTAGGTTCTTTATCTACGAAATCACACATCAAGGCCACATAGCTGGAGAATGGCTTAGGCTTCTTGCTTTGTCTCATGGTTCATTCTGGGGCACCATACTTCTATGCATCTTGAAAAAGTTCTCTCACCCAAGTTGGCTTTCTCTTGTGAGAGATCATCATATGGGGAGGCTCTTGAGATTCTATCATATCATGATCTTCTGGAATCTCATCATCAGGGGTAACTGCAACTTCCTTCATGGGTTCTGCAAATCTGGGAGCTACAGGTTCTTCTTCATACACTTCTTCTAATTGGCATTTCCTTGATCTCTTAAGTGTTGCATCTTCATCAAATGTTACGTCTCTGTTGATCTCAATATGATGGTAACCTGATATATAGATTCTGAAGGCCTTAGAGACCTCACAGTGTCCAACAAATATTCCCTTCTTTCCTGAAAGATCCAACTTAGTTCTCTTTTCTTTCGGAATGTGTACAAATACTGGACAACCAAATATTTTGAGATGGCTTACTTATGGCTTCTTTCCGGTGAACATTTCTTCAGGGGTTTTGAATCCAAGTGCACTATGGGATAATTTGTTTTGGACATATACTGTTGTTCTTGCTTCTTCAGCCCATAAGTGCATTGGAGGATCATGATTATGAATCATAGTCTTTATTGCTTCCATAATCGTCCTATTCTTTCTTTCTGCTACACCATTTTGTTGAGGATTATAGGGAGTCGTGAGCTCCCTCTTAATCCCGACATCTTTGCAAAAGCTTCCAAAATCATTTGAAGTGTACTCTCCTCCATTGTCTGACCTGAGTTTCTTGATTTTCCTTTCGGATAGGTTTTCTACCAAGGCTTTGAATTCCTTGAACTTTCCAAGTACTTCATCTTTTGACTTCAAGAAATAAACCCCTATTTTACGAGAGTAATCATCAATAAATGATACATAGTATACATACCCTCTTAGAGAGGTTGATCGCATTGGACCACATACATCTGAGTGGACAAGTTCCAAAATTCTTTCTGCTTTACTATCGCTCTTTGGAAAATGATTCTTTATGTTCTTTCCTTGTGCACATCCCTTGCATACACCTTCATTATCAACCTTTAGTTCTGGTAAACCTGTAACTACCTTGCTCACATTTGGTAAGGCTTTGTAGTTGATGTGAGCTAGCCTTCTATGCCAAAGTTCACAAGGAATTTTAGTAGAGTGAGTCAAGGCTACATCTGAGTGACCCTTTAACTTGTACAAACCACCTTCTTCTATTCCAATAACAACTGCATCTTCTTTAGTTTTTCCTTTAGACCACATAAAAACTTCACCATCTATGAATGCAACCCTAAAACCTTTCTTATGTTGAGAAGAAATAGAAAGTAATTTCTTTTTCAAACCGGGTACATAAAGTACATCTTTCATTCTCATCGGAGTTCCTGAATCAAGTTCGTAGGTGGCTTCTCCCAATCCTTTGATTGGGTACTGATAAATCTCCAAGTGAAAATTTTTGGGAGGAGTTTTTCTCTACAAGACTGGAGAGAGTATTCTTCTGACCTGTCATGTGTTTAGAGGCATCACTATCTATGAGCCAAGTATCCTCTCTAGGTGTCACAGATCCTAAGAGAGCGAAGAACAAAACATATTCTTCAATCTCTTCTTTAGCTAACTTCTTGGGTGGCTCATCATCTTCAGCTACATGGGCATAATGTCTTTTGTTATTTCTCTTCTTGTATTCTTCCCTTTTGGTAGGACAATTCTTAGCAATGTGTCCCATCTTATCACAATGATAACACTGGTAGGAGGAGAAATCTTTTTGCCTTCTTTGACCTTTATGATATTTCTGGAATCTCTTTGGAGAGTGAGACTCTTTATGAAAGTAAGTCTCCCTTTGAAAATGAGACTTTCCCTTTCCACCCTTAGCATGAGCAGCTAGGGCTTGATCTTGATATCTTAATAGAACGACTTCTCGGTTAGCCACTCTTGCTTCTTCTTGAACAAATTCTTCCCATAAACCGTCAAATTGGAGTTTCTCTTTTCTTGCACAAATAGTTTGGATGAAGGCATCCCAAGGTCTTGTGAGACCATTAAGAGTTGTCATCACGAGTTCATCTTCATATAAGTTGTCTCTAATTGCCTCTAACTGCTCCTTGAATTGAG
>ML846479.1:36843-48215 GCA_009831015.1 Picea engelmannii
TTCCCTAAGTGGTCTATGGTAAAAAATTCTTCTTCAGTGAAAAACCCTAAATTTCTTGTACGACAACAGAGACGTTAAGATACCCAATGAAAGATGCTCTATTCAGTCAAGCTCTGATACCATGTTAAGTTTTTATTGTTGTTATTAGGTTATTTCCAAATTTCATGAGCATTCAATGCATTTCCAAAACAACAGTATAAAGAGGATCACTGAAAGAAACACGATCACAAGGTACACATCATTTTATTCTGGGAAACCCTCATGGGGAAGAAAACCCAGCAAAATTTCCTCAATAATAGATTGCCAATACAATGCCAAGACTAAGACTAAAACACCAAAGACAGACCAAGACAAAGCATGCACCTCTCTTCTCCTTCGTTAGACTTCTTCCTGCAACTGCGACTGTCTTCAAGATATGCGCACTAGATGAGTAAGTGAGTGTGTTCAAATGAGACACCATCCTCACATATAAATACAAGTTGTGAGGTGGCACTAGGGTTGTGTCTCTTCACTTGGTGGAGCCGACTTCTCCTAGAAGTGGCTAAAACCACTTTACAATTACTAGGGGCCGACTTTACAAATACCACCATACAAACACATGTTTGACCAATCCACAAAAGGGGATTTGATCTTATACAAGACCCGACTTGATCAATCCACAAAAGGGGATTTGATCTATACAATAATGACTCAAATATAAGTAGAATATTCTTCGAAGTTACAATAATTCAACATGCCCAACCTACAACTTGTGCGATAACATGACCAACCAAGCAAAAACTCACAGCGTATAGGAAAGCCTCACGTCCAAACACTCTGGAGATAATGAACCTAATGGTATTCCCGATCCTTAGACACCCATCGTATGTTAAGAACAGGGGAGAGAAGATGTCTCTGATGAAGCACTGAATACATGTGGCGGGAGTCATACTGAAGAAGTGGGCAGCCAAAGCTCCAACCTTAGTCCCTCCATAATGGCTTAGGCATACCAATGTTCATCTTGAATAGCTTAGACTTCGGAATAAGGGCTCTCAGCTCCATGATCGAGAGGTGATCAGTGTTGAGAAGACCATACCCCTGAGTGGATCCCTGCTGCCTGGACTTATATTTGCCCCAGTGTCATCGTTAGGTACTTGGTTATCCTTTTGGTGTTGGGTTGTCACTGGTAGCCATGTGGGATTGGTGTCTTTAGAGGCTGCAGAGCAAACTACATGTTTGGCATCATAAGGACCTCCCTTTGCAGGAAAGTTGACATTGGTTGGATGTATTCTGTTTTTGTTGGCACCCCAGCAGGACCCAGTTTTGGTGGCTTGAGCAAATTCTGAGGGCATACTTGTGGACTATTCTGGATTGATTATCCCATACTTTGATGCCACTTTGCACTCTGCCTGTAAGATTTCATGTCCAACAGAACTGGTATTAGATCTTTTGGCTAAGAGAAGATTCAAGAACAAAATATTTTTAAACACCACAAGTTTTGTTTAGTCCCAAGCACTAGCGATGTTGGCCAATTAACCCAAGAGTGATATATAAAAGATTCAGTATGAGAAGAATATTCCTCTCACAGGCCAGGCTATAATGACAATGCGATGGAAATTACTGTTGGCTTTACAAACAAGCATGGCACCCTATCTACTATAAAAAATACCTTGGATATTTAATATTTGTGATGTAATCAGCATCATATTTTATTTGTCAAATGTTTTTCATTTGAAGAGAACTGATATTTAATTTTTAAACATTGAAACATGTCTTCTGTGGCAGGACATACTCAGTGCAGCTGGATATAGTCCAGACAATGGTGAAGAATATCCAACTCGTGATTTAGTTGCTGCAATTAGCAAAGCTGTAGGGGCAACGCCTTTACTTGTTTGTTCCCAGGGTGAAGTGATGGAACTCCGAATTTGCTTTTACAAAGATTTTAAGGTTTGGTTTGTTTCTCACTTTTTCATAATCAAGCAGTCCTCTGGTTCTATATAGTTCCCCTTTCTGAATTTCGCTGTTCACTTTTGCATCAGCCGTTGGCTTGTTTTTAATTTTGATGTTTGTTTTTGCATCAGCCACGGGACTGCATCATAGGGGACACGCAGCAGATTAAAGTGTACAACATTTATTGTCCCGAGCATGTTTTGTTACCTCGGTATCTCTCATCTGGTATTAAATATGTTTTGTTTCAATAGGGTTTTTTAAAAAACAACGCATATGTAGAGTTTGTTACATTAACAATTAGTAAACAGTTCCTCTAAACTTCAGCTACGTGGTAACCTTTATGTACAAGATTCTTAATTTCAAATTTGTCAGTATTTTCATAATTTTATTTTGGATGTCTGGTATTTTGTGGAGCTTTCTAGTGATTCTTTTGCTGTGCATTGATTTGGCAGGGGGAAGACAACAAAAGCTGCTGAATCTGCTTCATCCGTTGTTTGTTCTGTATGATAAGATTCAGGGTCATTAAGCTGTAAGTTGTAACATATGTGCTAGATACCTTGGGAATTGATGAAGAACGCTATAAAACAGTTGCTTGGTCGGAACAAATATCTTTGTTTCATCCTTTCAAGTGGTACTGCGGTTTTAATGTCCTCTGTGTCGAGCTATTTATTTGAGCTAAAACATGTTTGCTCAATACATTGTCTGTAGGTAGAAATCTCTAAAATGAGTTATCTGTTTAGGAAATAATTACATTATTATTTCTTTATAGTTTTGTGTATTGGGGTACTCTTGTATTTAAAATATCTGTTACAGTATTTTATAACGAGTTGTGTATTTTAGACCCAAAAATTATCTATCAAAGGTTTAATACTTCCAATTAGATCTCTTCTATTTTCTATACAAGGCTTACAAAAATATGTCTAAGCAGAGCCAGTAGATTACGACTTCGTTTGCAAAGTTGGAGATAGCACAACTTGGGTGCCCAGCGTTCTATAGTTTTTTGAAAAGCACTGTTCTTCTCTACTTTTGTTTTGATAGCTTTTCAGTATTAATGGAAAGAACTGTCATGTAACATACCCAGCACCCAAGCTGAGTCCCATCATTGTGGAAAACGACCTAGCCTGCTAAATATGAATTTAGAAACGCCCTCATACATGTAAAAGAAAAACAAGGGGCAGCAGGCCCATAAAATTTACAGCAAAACAATATGCTAATTTACCCATGCATCTACAACATTTATAAAAGCATGAATGCACCCAGTAAGCACACATAAAACGTACAACATTCAATAATCATTTACACAGCGGAATATTCATAATAAAAACAATAGAACACTTATCTGTTTATAAATATAATCCAACTGCCTGCATACGAAGGATGAACCTCCCAGCCATAGGCACCGCTGCCCCAAATCTCAACAACAGGCCACCCCCGAGCTGAGGCTATGAGCCCACAAGGAGATATGGCCCTCTAGTTGTCCACTCTCCACACTCAACAACCCAAAACCCAAGTTCTACACCTCCAACAGTTCCAATCCACCAGCTCTCTCTTCTCCATAACTTGCACAACCCAAGGAATGTACCCCCTTCATTGCTCACAGTCCCTTGGGCTGTGCCATTCTTTTATTAGCGCTTTTAGTGCACTCGGTTGGTCAGGAATCTCTCAAGTAGGGACTTCAAGAACTCTTAGTTGCCTCAGGAGTGCTCATAGTAGCCTTTACAAGGTTCTTGAGCCATTTCCTCAATAGGAAAAACGCACTATAGGCTTACACCTTGTTTTATAGGTACACAGGCCACGTTAAATTTGGCAGCATCGACAATCATTCTCCAATGAGAGGCCATATGGGCCACCCCGAGGCTAACGAGGGAGATTTGGAGAATCAACCAGTCTTGTGAGGTATTGACAAAAGCCAGGGGGAATGTACAAACTCTGTGAGTCAAACCAAAAGTCAGGACGAATGAGATGCAATGTGAGTCTAATGCAAAAGTCATGAGGAACGTACAACCTCTGTGAGCATAGACAGTCTAGTGCAAAAGTCAGGGGTGTTAATGTTTAAGACATTATTATAGTTCTTTGCATTTCATTAGATAACAATACCATAATACAAGATCACTAAGAAATACACAATCACAAGAGACACAACATTTATCCTGGGAAACCCTCTAGGGGAAGAAAACCGAACAAAACTTCCTTATTATAGATAGCCAATACAATGCCAAGAGATAACTCAAACTAAAACAGAAGTTCCTCTCCCAAAGATGCACCACTCTCTCTCCTTCTTCTCTAACTGCAATTCCAAAACTTGTCTCTCAGTTGAGCAAGTGAGTTGTGTCTAAGTGAGACGCTAGCCTCCTTACTTATACAAGACTGGCACATGTGAAGTGTCTCTTCACTGGCAGGGTTGGCTTCTCCAACTGGGTGGTTATAACCACCTTTAATATATTTCGGGGCCTCTTTAATATCTTCTGGGGCCGACTTCTTATTCTTCCTATTACAATTATCTTTTGACCAATCCGCAAAAGGGGATTTGGTCCTTTATAATAACCGACATGATCAATCCCCAATGGGGATTGATCCAATGAATAATATATCAAATAATAATAAGAATACACTTTGCAGTTACATTATTTTAACACTCCCCCTTAACAAGAAGGGTATTCTTCAACAGTATCATGCGAGAGAGAGAGGCCTTTATCATCAACAACATCAAGTGGGTGAGAGGAAAACATCATCAATATCATCTTGGAACATTATCTGGCGTATCTATAAATCATCAGAAGTTTTCTTCATCGACATCATCGTCATTCTCAAAGGAATGCAATCATCATCTGCATCAATATGTATTAGTGTAAAATTGATACATCATCACCATCATCACAGCACGAGGCTGACTCATACTAGACTGGCTTTACGTCACAACTATCAAGCCGAAAGCACAGTTCTAGTCTCATCTCATCGTCTTGCTTTACGTCACAGTTGTCAAGCTGGAAGCAAGATGCTCGTCTTGCTTTATGTCACAACCATCAGGTCAGAAGCAGGATACTAGACTGGCTTTACGTCACAACTATCCAACCGGAAGCTCAGTGCTAGTCTCATCTCATCATCTTGCTTTATGTCGCAACCATCCAGTCAGAAGCAAGGTACTCGTCCTGCTTTACGTCACAACCATCAGGTCGGAAGAAAGATACTAGACTGGCTTTACGTCA
The DNA here is from genome assembly GCA_009831015.1 of Picea engelmannii. Taxonomy (NCBI): domain Eukaryota; kingdom Viridiplantae; phylum Streptophyta; class Pinopsida; order Pinales; family Pinaceae; genus Picea; species Picea engelmannii. Next base: position 41,979 of record ML846479.1, read on the forward strand.
CAGCTATCCAGCCAGAAGCATAGTACTAGTCACATCACATCATCTTGCTTTACGTCACAACCATCAGGTCGGGAGCAAGAGATGTCTCATCACAACAACTACTCCCCCTTTCGAGGAAGGTCCTTTCGGACTATACCAAGCTTATCTCGAAAGTGCTCAAACTTTACATGAGATAGAGGCTTGGTCAACACATCAACATCCTGTTCATCCGTGCTAATGTACTGGAGCTTTAAGGCTCCTCTCTGCACCATGTCACGGATGTAATGATATCGAATCTCTATGTGCTTCGACCTGTCGTGGAATACAGGATTCTTTGTCATCTTTATGCAGCTCTGGTTGTCACATAGGATCGTGGTTGCTTCCATCTCTAGGTCAAATAGACCGATCAACAACTTTCGAAGCCATATGACTTCGTAGCTGGCAGAACATGCAACAATGTATTCTGCTTCCGCTGTGCTGAGAGCAATGTTGGATTGCTTCCTACTCTGCCACGAGATCAAAGTTGATCCCAAACTGAAACAACATCCTGAAGTGCTTTTCCTGTCAGAAACACTTCCTGCCCAATCTGCATTAGTATATCCACTCAATGTGAAATCATGATCTCCATCATAACTGAGACCACAATCTATTGTACCCTTAAGGTACCTCATCACATGTTTTGCAACCACTAGGTGAACATATCTGGGTTCTACCAGAAACTGACTCAAGTTGTTCACGACAAAACAAATGTCTGGTCTGGTGTTCGTCAAGTACATCAACGATCCAATAATTTGTCTATACAGTGTGACATCAATCAACTTTGATGAAGTGTCGACCAACAACTTCACCTTCGCTTCCATGGGTGTATTCATGGGCTTGCAGTCCAACATGTCGAATCTCTTCAAGATTTCGACTATATACTTTCCTTGGTTAAGGAAGATCCTCTCAGGACTCTACCATACCTCAAAACCTAAGAAATAATACATTAGGCCAAGGTCTTTCATTTCAAATTCTGAGGCAAGTCTCTTCTTACATTCAGTGATGAGTTTTTCTTCTCCAGTTAAGAATAAGTCATCCACATATAACAGTAATATTACTGGCTCATCGTTCATGACCTTGAAGTAGAGGTTAGAGTCTGCTTTACTCTTGGTAAAGCCTAAGCTCGTCAAGAAACTGTCTATATGGCCATACCAAGCTCTGGGAGCTTGCTTCAATCCGTATAAGGCTTTCTTCAATTTACAGACATGAGACTTCCTGTCTTCAACCTCAAAACCTTGAGGTTGCTCTATATACACTTCCTCTTCGATGAAACCGTTTAGGAAAGTTGTCTTCACGTCCATCTCGTGCAACTTCCATTTCATCTTAGCTGCAAGAACTATGATGGTTTTGATCGAAGTGTATTTGGCTACATGAGCGAGTGTCTCTTCATAGTCAATGTATTCCTTTTGAGAAAAGCCATGAGCGACAAATCTTGCTTTATACTTCTCAATACTTCCATCAACAACATGTTTTATTTTGAAGAGCCATTTGGAGGACACCACATCTTTACTCTTCGGTCTGGGAACTATTTCCCATACTTTGTTCTTCATTATGAATTGGTATTCCTCTGTCATGGCATATGCCCATTCTTTCCTCTGAATGGCTTCTTCAAAGCAGGTAGGCTTCTCCTCTAGAAGATCGCACATCAAAGCCGTATAACTGGAGAATGGCTTTGGTCTTTTCACCTGTCTTGTGGTTCCTTCAGGAACACCATACTTCTCTCCATCTTGAATAAGATCTATAGCCCAAGTTGGCTTCCTTTTATGGAGGATCGTTATCTAAGGAGGTTCTTGAACTTCTATCATGTCATGATCTTCTAGTGATTCCTCATTAGGGGAAGTTACGACATCCCTCACTAGTTCAACAGCTCTGGGAACCTCCCTCACTGGTTTTGCAGTCTTGGGGATTACGGGTTCCTCTTCATATACTTCTTCAAGCTGACATCTTCTTGATTTCTTAAGTGCTGCATCTTCATCAAAAGTCACATCCCTACTAATCTCAATGTGACGATGACCTGGTATATAGATTCTGAAGGCCTTGGAGACCTCACAGTATCCCACGAATATTCCCTTCTTTCCTGAAGGTTCCAACTTGTTTCTCTTCTCTTTCGGTATATGAATAAATAATGGGCAACCAAATATTTTGAGATGGCTTACCTCTGGCTTTTTTTCGGTGAACATCTCTTCAGGGGTCTTGAACCCAAGTGCACTATGGGATAATCGGTTTTGCACATATACAACTGCCATTGCTGCTTCTGCCCATAAGCACATAGGAAGATCTTGATCATGGATCATGGTCTTCACAGCTTCCATTATTGTTATGTTCTTTCGTTCAGCTACACCGTTTTGTTGGGGATTATAGGGAGTAGTGAGTTCCCTCTTGATCCCAACATCTTTGCAGAAGTTCACAAACTCTTTCGATGTATATTCTCCTTTATTATCTGACCTGAGTATCTTAATCTTTCTTTTATTAAGATTCTCTATCAAGACTTTGAATTCCTTGAACTTACTGAACACTTCATCTTTAGATTTCAAAAAATATATCCAGGTCTTACGAGAATAATCATTAATAAATGATACATAATATACATACCCACTAATGGAGGACGATGGCATTGGACCACATACATCTGAATGAATGAGCTCTAGGACTCCTTCTGCCTTGCTGTCTTTCTTCGGAAACGGGATTTTGATGTTCTTCCCTTGTGCACATCCATTGCATACGCCTTCATGGTCACCTTTGAGTTATGGTAAACTTGTGATCGCTTTGCATATGTATGGTAGTGTCTTGTAGTTGATGTGAGCTAATCTTCTATGCCAAAGTTCACATGAGTTTTCAATGGCATGGGTCATGGCAACATCTGAGTGACCCTTTAGTTTATACAAGCCATTTTCTTCACTTCCAATGATGATTGCTTCATTTAAGGTTTCTCCTTTAGCCCACATAAGAACTTCTCCATCTATAAAGGCAACTCTGAAGCCTTTATTTTCTAAAGCTGAAATGGAGAGTAGGTTCTTGGTCAAACCTGGTACATATAGTACGTCCTTCATCTTTAATGAATTTCCTGAATCCAATTTGTGGTTTGATTCTCTCACTCCCTTGATGGCATATTGGTAATCATCTCCAAGTGTCACTTTCTGAGGAAACTTCTCTTCTAAGATACAAGAGAGAATGTTTCTTTGTCCCGTCATGTGCTTGGAGGCACCACTATCAATGAGCCACGTGTCCTCTCCAGGTGTTACCGATCTTGAGAGGGCCGAGATTAAGACATGGTCTTTGATCTGCTCTCTTATCATCTTTGCGGGTGGCTCTTCATCTTTGGCTACATGGGCATGGTGCCTCTTATGTTTTCTCTTGTATTCTTCTCGTCTGGCTGGACAAAACTTCGCAATATGTCCCATCTTGGCACAGTGACAGCATTGTATAGATGAGTAGTCCCTTTCCTTTCGTTGTCCCTTCTTCTGAAATCTCCTTGGATGAGATTCTTTATGAATGAATTTGTTTGACTGTTGAGGCTCTTTATGAGTCTCCTTTTGGAAGTAGGGTTTCTTCCTTCCTTCTTTGGTGTGAGTAGCTAGGGCTTGATCATCATCTCTTGCTAGTAACACTTCACGATTCGCTACTCTTGTTTCTTCTTGGATACATTCTTCCCATAGACTATCAAACTTCAGTTTCTCCGTTCTGACACATATTGTTTGGATGAAAGCATCCCAAGGTCTTGTGAGACCATTTAGGGTCGTCATTATGAGTTCGTCTTCGTCTATGGTATCTCCAATCGCTTCTAACTGTTCTTTGAATTCTGAGATTCTGGAGAAATATTCTTGAATTGTTTCTCCTTTCTGCATCCTTGTATTCTTCAGTTGAGTTCTTAGATTCATCTTCTAGTTTATGTTCTTTCCTTCAAACAGTCTGGTCAAGGCATCAAACATCTCTTTTGGAGTCTTCTTAGATGACACATAAGGAATTAGGTGGTCTTTGATTGAATCTGCAATGATTCTTTTGGCCCTGGTTGTGTCCTTTTAATGCTTTGCCTTTTTTGCAACATCGACGAGTTCCGACACTTCTTCTTTGACGAATCGTGCTAAGTCATTCTTTTCAAGAATGAGGCCAATCCTATACTTCCAGGCACGGAAGTTTTCCACTCCTTCTAGCTTGTCAATAAGCTTAACACTTGTAGACATCTTTTACCTGGAGCTAGGAAAATGACCAAAAAATGAAAGTGCTCAAAATCAAAATCTGAACTTACCGGGAGGTGTGCTTGCCTGAGGCGAGTAGCCTGGTGTGTTTGGATCTGAGAAAATCCAACTTTTGCTCCTCCAAACTTGATCTGCAAGTTTCTGGACTGGTGCTTCTGGTTTTCTGGTACCTCTGGTACTCTGGTTTTCTGGTACTTCTGGTACTTTGTGAAACTAGGGTTTCACTTTTTGAGAGATCCAGCCATTGAAAAGGTGCGTTGAGAGTGCCAAAGTGATCCCTGGGGGATGGCGCACTTTTCTAGGTGGTTTTAGGCCTGAAAAGCTTCACCATCAAAAAGCCCTAATTTGCATGTACGACAACACTGACGTTTTTCACTCTTGTGAAAGATGCTCTCTTTAGCTTGGCTCTGATACCATGTTAATGTTTAAGCCATTATTATAGTTCTTTGTATTTCATTAGATAACAATAGCATAATACAAGATCACTGAGAAATACACAATCACAAGAGACACATCATTTATCTTGGGAAACCCTCCAGGGGAAGAAAACCCAACAAAACTTCCTTATTATAGATAGCCAATACAATGCCAAGAGATAACTCAAACTAAAACAAAAGTTCCTCTTCCAAAGATGCGCCACTCTCTCTCCTTCTTCTCTAACTGCAATTTCGAAACTTGTCTTTCAGTTGAGCAAGTGAGTTGTGTCTAAATGAGGCGCTGGCCTCCTTACTTATACAAGACTGGCACGTGTGAAGTGTCTCTTCACTGGTAGGGCTGACTTCTCCAACTGGGTGGTTATAACCTCCTTTAATATATTTTGGGGCCTCTTTAACATCTTTTGGGGTCGACTTCTTATTCTGCCTATTACAATTATCTTTTGACCAATCCACAAAAGGGGATTTGGTCTTTTATAATAACTGACATGATCAATCCGCAATGGGGATTGATCCAATGAATAATATATCAAATAATAATAAGAATAAACTTTGCAGTTACATTATTTTAACAAGGGGGAACGTACAACCTCTGTGAGCATAGACAAACTAGTGCAAAAGTCAGGGGGAACATACAACCTCTGTGTGCCTAGTCAAACCTTGTGAGCCATGAGCAAAAGTCAAGGCATCTAGCAAAAGTTAGATTGAATATAAAATTCCTATGAGCTAGAAACAAACGATATTCCTAATACTGCAAATGATATAAATGTATTGATCTAGTGCGTTGGAACGTTTAACATTATCCACCATTAAGATAATTTCGAATTGCCTTGTAAAGAGTCGAAGTCTAGTTCTATTTTAGAACTAAAAGTGTAATTTTGAGTTGTAACTGAAGTCTTAAGTCTAGTTCTATTTTAGAACTAAAGTGTAATGTTGAGTTGCAACTAAAGTCTTAAGTGTAGTTCTATTTTTTAACTAAAGTGTAATGTTGAGTTGCAACTAAGGTCTTAAGTCTAGTTCTATTTTAGAACTAAAGTGTAATGTTGAGTTGCAACTAAAGTCTTAAGTCTAGTTTTATTTTCGAACTAAAGCATATCGGTCTCAAGTCTAGTTCTATTTTCGAACTAAAGTATAATGCTGAGTTGTAACCAATCTTAAGTCTAGTTCTAAGTTCGAACTAAAGTATGAAGCTGAGTTATGATTAACTCATGCAAACATGTTACTATTTTGAGCCTCTCCTCTTCCCCTCTTCAGCCTACATAAGAAGAGGTCGAACCCTCTCTTCAACACAATTTTCATATGCAGGTTATGGGTGAAGCAATAGAGGCACATATCAATGATAAAGAGGCAACATACCAAAGCAACATATCAGTGTTGTATATCAACAATAGAGGCAGCATATCAACGGTGTATTTCAGCAAGGTCTTTTAGGTCTTTGTCAGGTCGAAGTCATCTTGGCAAGCTCTTTAAGAGCAGAACATTCATGGTGGATATTTGTAAGTGATCTTACATTATTAATGCAATAAAGGAATATCGTTTGCTGGGGTTTTTCTCCCTGTACACGGTTTCCCCAGGGTATATGTGTTGTT
>ML846479.1:60274-72467 GCA_009831015.1 Picea engelmannii
AGTTGTAACTGAAGTCTCAAGTCTAGTTCTATTTTAGAACTAAAAGTGTAATGCTGAGTTGTAACTGAAGTCTTAAGTCTAGTTCTATTTTAGAACTAAATTGTAATGTTGAGTTGCAACCAAAGTCTTAAGTCTAGTTCTATTTTAGAACTAAAGTGTAATGTTGAGTTGCAACTAAAGTCTTAAGTCTAGTTCTATTTTCGAACTAAAGCATACCAGTCTCAAGTCTAGTTCTTTTTTCGAACTAAAGTATAATGTTGAGTTGTAACCAGTCTCAAGTCTAGTTCTAAGTTCGAACTAAAGTATGAAGCTAAGTTATGATTAACTCATGCAAACAGGTTACTATTTCGAGCTTCTCCTCTTCCCCTCTTCAGCCTATATAAGAAGAGGTCGAACCCTCTTTTCAACACAATTTTCATATGTAGGTTAAGGGTGAAGCAATAGAGGCACATATCAGTGATAAAGAGGCAACATACCCAAACAACATATCAGTGTTGTATATCAACAATAGAGACAACATATCAGAGATGTATTTCAACAATGTCTTTTAGGTCTTTGTCAGGTTAGAGTCATCTTGGCAATCTCTTTAAGAAAAGAACATTCATGGTGGATATTTGCAAGTGATCTTACATTATTATTGCAATAAATGAATATTGTTTGTTGGGGTTTTTCTCCCTGTACAGGGTTTCCCTAGGGTATATGTGTCGTTGATGTGCAAGCTTACTCATCTACACAGTTATTGCTATTCGATTATGATTTGGTATTGTTGAAGTGTATTAAGATGGAATCAAATTGTTGAAGAAAATAAATTAATCCGCATAAGAAATCAAGCTCATAATTTAACAATTTCCATCATAAAACACTGCCCAAAAATGGTTGCCTTCAAGCACAATATGGTTGGTGCTTTTCCCAACCGTTAGCTCCTCCCTTGTTGCCCAAAAAACTGCATGCAAAAACTATCTCCCTTGGTCATACAAATTTCTTTCCCCCCCAAGTCAGTTGACTGCTCACTCTGCCCAATGTTGATTGTACTTTAGCCCCATGCTCCCCAATAACTATGGGATGTGGCTCCTCACACCCACTCTCTTACATGAAATAAATTATTTGCTTTGGGAACACTCAACAACAAATAGAAGGTTTATACAAAGATAGTAATTCAGGAATGGGGTGGGATTAATACCCATGAATAAATACCCCTTGGACCCCTCTCCCTTGTGGAATCATAGGCCCCCATCGATTTCATCCCTCTTGTATCGCAACCAACACACACTACTTTTATTAATCATTTAAATGTTCATAATATACAATTTGGCCCCTGACCATATAAATGAACATGGGATTTTTCCCCCAATCATATCGTTTCACCACCCTAATTCACGTTTATACAATTACATTACAATTTGTGGGGATTAAAACCGGGGATGTTAGATTCCCCTCCCCCTTATTTTTGCACTGTCCTTAGTGCACAACATGATACAGTGTTTGTTATCCCCATTTTGTGGGATAACTAAGGAGATGATGTCTCGAGGCCCTCAGGTTGTAGACATGCAATACTGAGAGACAACTTGACTAGCAGTGTCCACTTGCACAGATGGAGACCCACCTTACCACCACAACTCTGGGTTGATCATGGCGGTATCCACCACATCAGCTGGCCTTCAAAAGACATTGGGTCTTGCTCCATGATGTACAAGTTAGGTATTATGGTGAATGCCATTTCAATATTTGAGGCATTTGAGTTTGTTACATCTATTATTGCTTTTGATTATGTGACTTTTGCTTGGAAATTATGCTATTTTCCCTATTTCACCTTAGTGGTTGACATTGCTCCCTAATAAGTGGGTCACCCTTAGGGATATGTATGTTACTGGGAGGTCCTTTTGACGAGTCATCGTGCCATGCTCGACCATACTTGCCACTTTCCACACTTCATCCCCTCATCTCCTCACCTTTTGGGGTTTTCAGGTGTATTGACCCAAGAAGGGGTTTTCCTTCACTTCATGGAAGAAGGGGTTGAAGGCCTAGAGGCTTGTGGCTAGAAAAAGATAAAACCCTAATTATGAACCTTCCAGATGCTTGCCCAAAGAGGTCTTGAGAGCAATGAAAAGCTTCTCCTAAAATATCAAAGACCTTCAAAAGCAAATTAACATTATATAAATGCCCCCACTTGTTGAGGTGTGTACACTTATGCGGTGTCCCTTTCTTTCCTTGCATATGGCACTCTGTGTACATCTAGCTTCAAGTGGCCTTGTCGTACTGCCCCCCAAGCTAATCAATTCACCAATAGGGAGTACCCAAGGTTTTGGATTATTAATTAATTAATGGCAATGAATGGGCTTGGAAAAATGATACATTGAAAACGAAGGTGCAACACACCCTCTACAAAGGCACCCATAAGTGAGACACTACAACCCCTTGTATGTCACGAACCCCATTCCCAAAAGGTTTTCCCTTCATCCATGACACCTCACCCACATGACTTGGAAGGAGGTCCCCTTGGGAAGCACCCCTAAATTTGAGGAATGATTCACCCAATAGGTCGTTTTGTCAACCCTCCCATACCTAAACTTGACAAATTGTGTAAGGTCTTTGAGCATGGGTTTATTTTGATGAGGTGGTTTGGATGTACTTTCTTGGATGGCTCTTTTATTGATTTGATTTACTCATCATGATGATTTGACTTGACATCCTTGGAGGGAGTATCCATTTGTCTTTGCAGGACCCAACTAGTACACAGATTTGGAGGAACAAACCTAGCTTGGGATTCTATGGGGTTTGAAGCCCACAAGTTGGATGCCAAGGGCCCACTTTCCGGATGATGACGACTTTCCTTTGGAGGTCTATAGGACAACTTGGAGGACCTTGCCTAGCCCTCACATGCCCAACGATTTTCTTGGATGGGCTAAAACGTCACCTTTGAGGAGTTGACATCACCATTGGGGCTAGGGTTTGTGGTGATGAGGCTGCTACTTGTTGACACTTGGCATGATTTGGTGGGAGGAGACTTGAGGAGGCTATAGCACATGAGAGGGAGGCTTTATGAGCCCCAACAACTTCAACCTTCTACTCCAACAACTTGCTCAAAGGGTCAAAACGTCACCCTTAGAGGGGTGACACCATTCTAGGGTTTCTATTGTGCACTTTTAAAGGTTTAAATTTAAATTAAAGATGAATTACTTGTGTAAAGGGGCAAAATAAGGGTTGTTGTCCCCTTATTTTGTGTTTATCCTAACTTATGTGGACAAACTGTTTAAGACATTTTGGATAAATATAGATCATTTGAATCTCATTTTTACATATTTCTCCCATTGTCAGAAGCCTCTTTAGCTGAAATTTGCGCCCTCTTTGGGCAATCTTTTCTTTCTTGTGCTCTTATCTTGGTTTCTTTATGCTATTGGTGGAAGAAGTAGTGTGCTACCTCTTTTGGAGCTTTTCTATTTCATTCGTGGTGGATTTATCTTGGTAAGAGGAGGTTTATCTCGTCATTTCTTGGACTAGGTAAGGATTTATCTTGTTGATGCTTCATTTTCTTGGTTATAAGATTGATTTGCTAGATTTCTTAGGGAGTATAAGGATTTAAAACCCCACCATTATCTATCATTTTTGTCTAGAATTAATTTTTTGCACAAGGTTTTACTAGGAGAAATAAAAAGGGTTTACACGCTCCTAGTATCTCCTAGTTAACATCGCTTGCCTTGGGGAGTAAGAGGGTTTACACCCCCAAGGAGATAACATTGTTAGCTCTTATTTGTTTGACTCCATAACCCAATAGCTAAAGGCACTAGAAATAATTGCATTGGTTAACGTGAAAACTCAGGATTTTGAGGTTTTCTAAATTGGAATCAATTCTTTGCTTTATATGCTTGGCTGAGCCACTAGGGTGTCACCTTTGGATAAGTGCTTCTTGCTATTTTCATATCATTTTATCTACAACCATTAGGGCTGCAGAAATCCTAATACAACTTTCTAATTATCTCACAAACCAACCGTCAAAAGTTGCTAAAAGTTTGCCACTATAATCTACTAAGCCTAGCGCACTTTTTGGGTGGATTGTTGGCAAGTTTTGATGGTTGATTTCTTAGCTGTAACAACTTGAATGCTACAACCATAAGGCTGTAAATTATATCTTTGCAGTGCTATTTCTTACAGCCTTGTTTCATGCTAAAGTCTTGCTCTTTCATACTTGAGCTAAACTAGTGTTTGCTAGCTTGTCTCTTGCTTATTTTACTAGACTTTTAGCAACTCCATTTGCGGCTCTTACTATATTTTTGTTGTTGATATATATTATTGTTTACTGCTGCAATTAGGGACAAAAAGCTTAACTTGCTGGTCCACCGAACATATTACATGCATACTTGGATTTTCTTGTGTCTCGGGCAGGTACAAACACCCTTTGCATGTACTTGTACCTCTTGGAAACCATTGACTACCATCAAGATTATTTCCAAAGTCTTTCTACACTTAGTATCTTGACCTATAGGGGGACCCTCTCTTATCTCTTCACTTTCCATCTCATTCCCCCAGGGTCACCGAGATTCCCCCCTTGAGGTGATTCTTTCATATCTAAAGTGATGGGAATACTTGCCTAAGGTGATAGTAGGTAGGTGTTCTCTTAGTTGTCGTCATTTGGTGGTTGGGTCGGGCTTTGCCCAACCTACAACTTGTGCGATAACATTTTGGCGTTGTTGTCGGGGAGGATTTTGAATCCTCTTTCGAACCCTAACAACACTTTGGCAAGTATCCCAAACCCTTCCCCTAGCTTGTCTGGCGACTCCACTTGAAGGACGTTCCCCTTCCACCCTTGATGAGCTCTTCTTGAGGCTCATCTAGCGACTCCACCTTCCAAGAAACCACCTTTCCTTGTTTCCCCTTTTCCATCCTTTGATGAGGCTTGAGTTCATCCGATGACTCCATTGAGGTATTACCCTAAGTAATGGAACCATGGCCTCATGGGACTTACCATGGGCTTTCCATAAAGTCTATCCTTCTTTGGATATTGAGAATATCCCTGGATGTCCAAATCATTGCTCCCCGTAATGGAGGGAAAGTTGCCCTAAATTTAATGGCGATCCAGTGCTAATAGTCACCTATGTCGTCAATTATATGAAGTATGCCTCAAGATTAAATGCGCTACATGAAGATGTGCTAATAATGTTTTTTGTATCTTCACTGGAATCAAGTCAAAGGAGTTGGCTTGCACACTCATGTAAGCCAAAGAGTATCCCATCTTCTACAAAGCTCATTGAAGAATTTCTCAGGCATTATCAAAGCTACTCATAATTTGCAAGATACTTTCCAAGAGCTCAAAGATGCTCTTTGCAGAGAAGGTTTTCCTATAGACGAGGATGAAGAAAATATTGAAGAAGATCTCGATGAAGTTTCTCATGTCGAATATCCAGACGATACATTTGATGAAGATGAAGTGCTCATATCTGCCCTTCCACTTGATGAAGACATCCATGCCTCTTCTCCTCCTGCACATCAAAAAGAGAACATGACGAGTTGTGACCCTTTTGAAGACCTTACTGATACTTTATTCCATGACTTTGGAAGTGAAGAAGTATTAGAGGAGCCCTTGGATGCGACTGATCTTTTTGAAAGGAGGCAAACAAAGCACTATGTATTAAGGATCAAGCCCCTTGCGATGAAGAGACGATGGAGGGGCATGTACATAAAGATAAAGAAGAATCTCGACGAGGTGCAACGTGTTGAGACATTGTTATCTTTTCTCCTGCTTGATGAGGATGAGGTCGTTCAAACTTGTCTTCCTCCTGCACACGAAGATGAAGAAACGATTAGCCTCTATGATGCAGATGATCTTGTGCAAAACCTCTCTGACATGGTCGACTTACACATTGATGATTTCATGCGGGTTGGGAGACATAGATGGGATTTTGTTCATTTCATTTTAGATAGAGACCCCATTTACGACATTGAGGGTAGCTCTCAAGCAAAGGGGTTTAAGTTGTCATTGTCAGAGGACTAGTCTTCATGCATGTATGATTCAGATGTTTGGAAGCCTAGTGATGATATGGTTACAAATTTGTTCTTCCCCTTCGAGGATGACTTGTCGCAACATAATCAAGATGATCTTCAGACATCCCTTGATATGTACCCTTTTGAGGATGCAAATTTTCTCCGTGAGGATTTTTAGCCATTGTGCTCAGGTTTTGATATACACCAGGTCGTGGCCAGCCCGAGGCACTCCGAGGTCCACACTACCAAACGAAAGTAATTTCATATTGAGACCTTCAGTGGGGATTTGTAGATAAAGGAGCGACGTTTCTTAAGTCCGAGGGAGGAGTTTTTCTCTAGACATGAGGCTGTGCCTCACCCCATTTCCTCTTGTTTGGAAATCAATAGGTTTTCTTGGGATTCTTTACCTCCTTTTAGCATTCAGGGGGCAATGACATTTCAAACGAAGATGAGGAACAAGCCCTTGCAGATGAAGAGAACGTTGAAGAAAACCCTACTGATTTGTTGACACTAGATCTTATTGAAACATGTCATAGATTAAATTCCTTATGTGCTCGTAGAGAAATATGATTTCGGTGATGAAGAAGACTTCCACGAAACACATCATGATGAAGATCCACTTGAAGTTGCCCTGACTTATGTTCTTGCCACACACAAAGACAAGGAGATGGTCAATTTCAGTCATATAGATGAGCCATCATCTTCTTACGATAGTCTCGTTTAGAGATGGATCAATCAAGCTTGTGGATGTTCTTTCCAACATGATTTCCTCCCTCCCACCCATCTCCATGAGTTTCATTTCATGATTGATTATATGTCTATTTATACTCATGATTATTATGTGCTCAAATTATCCTTGTTGTATTACATGATTAAGCACATGGGGAGATGCCTTGATGAAATGATGAACAGGTGGTTGCACTGGTTGTACGACTTCACTTGACATTTCAAGACATGATCTTCAGGGCCTCGGGCCCTAGGCCCCAGGTAAGTAGGTAAGTCATCTTTCTTTCCTTATATTTTTCATCTTGATTTCTCATGATAGTTTAGCTGCATTTCATATTTCATTTTGCTCTACTTGCATATTGCTTTCATCATATTACATGTTTAGTTTATAAATTTTTGAAAAAATGAAAATTTTTCTTTCTAGATTAGTTTCATTTTTGGTTTTAATGTATATGGATGAAGGGTGATAGTGTTAACACATGGAATGTTTGGGATTCAAGAGACTCTCCTAAACGTTCGCAACGGTTCAAAAATAAAGCATGTGTAAAATATTTTTATGATTATCATTTTGTAAAAGTCTGTGATGATGAACTCTAGTTTTCAGTGCCATCACATCATCAAGCAACTCTAAAGGATCGTTTTTCATTTTCCATCTTCATTTCCTTTTTCAAAGAAAGCGTTGCAGACTGATTGTTGCTGTAGACTCTTGGTGTTGCCAATTGTTTCATATCATTTGTGCTGGAAACTCCTTTTACTTGGTCAGCTTCTACAGTCCTTGTATCTTAAACCTTATGCAGACCCAATTTTCTTGTTTTCATGTCAAAAAGATCAACTTCAGCCTTTTCTTACAGTCATCAATCCTCATCTGCTGCAAACTCAGTGCGCTGCGAATTCATTGTGCTGCAAACCCCCTATTTTCCTCGTATGAAAAACCCTGGTTAATTACACCTCTGTTCGGTCATGAGAAGCCTCTTCCCATTGTAATATTAACCATATCCATCCCTCTGCAAATTGAAATCCCGATAATCTAAAAGCTAGCCTAAAAGCTTGTTGCTGCAAATTTTAAACTCTGCTACGAACTCATTGCGCTACAAACCATTTTGTGCTACAAACTCTCTATTTTGCACAAATTGTTCAGGATTTTCCCCTCTTGAAATGTTTTTCTACTTTTTGAGTTGTACCCTTAACTCATTTCCTCAAGTTTCTTTTCTTTCAGTCTATAATGAAATTTTAGCACAAATCTCTTTCTCAGCAAACCCTAACCTTGGCAAATCAGTTAGTAACACCTTTCTTTTAGTCTTTATCATATACCCTGATAGCACCGGTTATCAAACAAGGAGCTTGTTGGTTGTCTGTTGTCATGGATACTAAGCAGGGAAATAAAATTTATAAAGGAGGATATGTTGTTAGGGTTGAGCCTTATGACCTACAACAACTCAATTCAGATCCATCATTTAGAGAGACATTTCAGAAGGTGAATTGCTTAGCCTTTTGTGAAACGATGCAGATAGGACACCCTCAGGTTGTAGCAGGCATTAACAAAGGTTTTTAAGGTTTCTTGCACAGTTTTGGCCGCAACTGATATGTTTTGAAGACAAAATGACAACTACAGGAAAGTTCGCAGCGCATCCTGCAGAGGCGTTGCGAACTGCTAAAATTAAAATAGTCTGCAACAAATTAGTACACAACAAAGTCATATTTTTATCATAACTCTTAAATGTCGATCTAGGTTCTTCTAAATTTTTTTGTGGAGATGAATCATAATATCATTGACTTGCTGACCAAAAATCAGCCCGACCCAGTTCGCTGTTAGGGAGAAAAGTTGAAAACATCATCTACAAGAAAGTTTGTAGTGATTCCTGAAATTGTGTTGCAAACTCTAACAGTCTGATAAATCCGAGTTGTAGGAGGGCTACCACCTGTATGAGGGGGTTCGAATGGTTTCCTAGGAGGTAGTTGGACATGAGGGACATGTGTCCTATCACCAGATCAAGCGGCATGCAATGTTTCAAAATGTATTTATCACAATAGACAAGATCCAAAAACATAGGATCTAGGTGGATTTTATGTTTCACCTTGTTGTAACAACTCCTAGAGAAAAGGGAATCCAATGCAACCACTTGGGATTCGATCTCTTTAGAGTAGGAAGGAATGCTACACTATAGATATGAGTTGTTTTTTTGATGAAGGGGTTCACTTCATGATCCAAGAGAGGAGAGAGATTGAGGAGCAATTTAACCACTTATTTGCAAGCCCGAGGGCATGTTTGTAATCACATTTTCTGCCATTAAAGATTTATGAGAGTTGTTTATCAGATTGTGTTCTTTTTTTTTCCATTTCTTTTTTCATCCTCTTGCTTGAATATATTGAGGGTATTGAAGATCAATAACTGTCCATGGGCAGGAGAATTCATGAGTTGCAAAGGATTTGCAGTGATTGCCTCCTTTCATGATTTCTATTCAAGTATTCTTTTAATTCATTTTGCAGAGAGGATCATTGATTGATGAATATTCTACTTAGTGTCATCTACTCCATTCTTTCGTTTATCATTATATAGCCCTTTTGTTTAGTGTGCAACTTGATTTCCTTTAATCTGTAGGGTGTTTATGACTCCATGCCCAATGAAATGTCTCTGCAGACAGTCTGTTGCCCTCTTTCTTGCTCTTTCTTGTTGATCCACCAACCATAAAATTGATTTAATTATTCAAATTTTGATGGGTATTAGATTTACACCTACACCAATCTAGGTGTGACTTCTAGTGCTAACAGATAGAACCACCCTAGATTTTACAATGTGATGTTTCAGTGTAGGCACATGCCTACTAAGAGATGTTGCAGTTCTCATGCACTCTACGACGAGCACATGTCCCCATGTAGGAGCCATATGTTATCCTCATTTTGTGGGATAACTAAAGAGATGATGTCTCGAGGTCCTCAGGTTGCAGACATGGAGTATCGAGAGACTGCTTGACCAACAGTGTCCACTTGCACAGATGGAAACCCACCTCACCACCACAGCTCCAGGTTGATCATGATGGTATCCACCACATCAATTAGTCTTCGAAAGACATTGGGTATTCCTCCATGAGGTACAAGTCAGGTATTATGGTGAGTGTCATTTCAATATTTGAGGCATTTGAGTTTGTTACATCTATCACTGCTTTTGATTATGTGACATTTGCTTGGACATTATGCTTTTTGCCTTGTTTCACCTTGGTGGTTGACATTGCGCCCTAGTAAGTGGGTCACCCTTAGGGATAGGTATGCTACTGGAGGTCCTTTTGACTAATCATAATGCCATTCCCGACCATACTTGCCACTTTCCACACTTCATCCCCACATCTCCTCACCTTTTGGTTTTTTTCGGGTGTACTGACCCAAGAAGTGGTTGTCTCTCACTTCATGGGAAGAAGGGGTTGAAGGCCCAGAGACTTGTGGCTGACAAAAGATAAAATCATGATTATTAACCTTCCATATGCTTGTCCAAAGAGATCTTGAGAGCAATGGAAAGCTTCTCCTAAAAAATCAAAGACCTGCAAAAGCAAATTAACATTATATACATGTCTCCACTTGTTGAGGTGTGTACACTTATGCGGTGTCCCTTTCTTTCCTTGCATATGACACTCTGTGTACCTTTAGCTTCAAGTGGCCTTGTCGTACTACCCCCCAAGCTAATCAATTCACCAATAGGGAGTACCCAAGGTTTTGGATTATTAATTAATTAATAGCAATGAATGGGATTGGAAAAATGATGCATTGAAAATGAAGGTGCAACACACCCTCTACAAAGGCACCCATAAGTGAGACACTACAACCCCTTGTATGTCATGAATGCCATGCCCAAAAGTTCTTCCCCTCATCCATGACACCTCACCCACACGACTTGGAAGGAGGTCCCCTCAGGAAACACCCCTAAACTTGAGGAAGGATTCACCCAATAGGTCGTTTTGTCAACCCTCCCATACCTAAACTTGGCAAATTGCATCGGGTCTTTGAGCATTGGTTTATTTTGATGAGTTGGTTTGGGTGTACTTGCTTGGATAACTCTTTTATTGATTTGATTTACTCATCATGATGCTTTGACTTGAGATCCTTGGATGGTGTATCCATTTGTCTTTGCAGGACCTAGTTGGTGGATAGATTTGGAGGAACAAGCCTTACCTAACTTACGCTTCCATGGGGTTTGAATCCCACAGGTTGAATGCCAAGGGCCCACTTTTTGATGATGATGACTTGCCTTTGGAGGTCTAGAGGACAACTTGGAGGACCTTGCCTAGCCTTCACATGCCCAACGATTTGCTTGGAAGGGATAAAATGTCACCTTTGAGGAGTTGATGTCACCATTGGGGCTAAGGTTTGTGGTGATGAAGCTGCTACTTGTTGACACTTGTCATGATTTGGTGGGGGAGACTTGAGGAGGCTATAGCACATGAGAGGGAGGCTTTATGAGCCCCAATGACTTCAACTGTCTACTCCAACAACTTGCTCAAAGGATCAAAACGTCACCCTTAAAGGCGTGACATCATTCTAGGGTTTCTATTGTGCACTTTTTAAGGTTTAAATTTGAATTAAAGATGAATTACTTGTGTAAAGGGGAAAAATAAGGGTTGTTGGCCCCTTATTTTGTGTTTACCCTAACTTATGTGGATGAACTATGTTTAAGATATTTTGTATAAATAAAGATCATTTGAATTTCATTTTTACATAGCTCTCCCATTGGGAGAAGCATCTCTAGTTGAAATTTGCACCCTCTTTGGGAAATCTCTTCTCTCTTGTGCTCGTATCTTGGTTTCTTTATTCTATTGGTGGAAGAAGTAGTGCACTACCTCTCTTGGAGATTTTCTATTTCATTTGTGGTGGATGTATCTTGGTAAGAGGAGGCTTATCTTGTCATTTCTTGGTTACAAGATTGATTTGCTAGATTTATTGGGGAGTATAGGGATTTACAACCCCACCATTTTCTATCATTTTTGTCTAGAGTTAATTTGTTGCACAAAGTTTTACTAGGATAAGTAAAAGGGTTTACACCTTCCTAGTATCTCCTAGTTAACATCGTTTGCCTTGGGGAGTAATAGGGTTTACACCCCCAAGGAGATAGCATTGTTAGCTCTTATTTGTTTGACTCCATAACCCAATAGCTAATGGCACTAGAAATAATTGCATTGGAGAAATAAAATCTTGCATTGGTTAACGTGAAAACTCAATATTTTGAGGTTGTCTAAATTGGAATCAATTCTATGTTTTATATGCTTGCTTGAGCCACTAGGGAGTCACCTTTGGCTAAGTGCTTCTTCTTGTTGTCATAACATTTTAGCTACAACCATTAGGGCTGCAGAAACCCCAATACAACTTTCTAATTATCTCACAAACCAACCGTCAAAAGTTGCTAAAAGTTTGCCATTATAATCTACTAAGCCTAGCACACTTTTTGGGTGGATTGTTGGCAAGTTTTGATGGTTGATTTTTTGGTTGTAGTAACTTGAATGCTACA